>CAUYSK010093606.1:0-117127 GCA_963575035.1 Avahi laniger
CTGTGCAATTCAAACCTGTACTGCTCAAGAGTCAACTGTATATATTTTTTAGCCATTTTGATAAGCGAGTAGTGATATTTCATTGTGGGTTTTTTTTCCTGTGGGGGATTTTCTGGTGAAAATTTTAGACAAATTCTAAAAGAGCTGTAACACTTCATTGCAGTTTTGGTTTGCATTTTCCTGATAGCTAATGATGTTGAACATCTTTTCATCTGCTTAATTGCTATCTCTATACACTCTGATGAAACCTGTCTTGATATGTTTTGCCCATTTTCTATTTAGATTTTTTGTTGGCTTCATAAAGTCTTCCACAGGGCAAATGTTCATTATAGTGAAGAGGTCCAATAGATCAAATTTTCCTTTTTATGGACGGTGCTTTTTGTGTCAAGTCTGAAAACTCTTTGTCCCAACTCTAGGTCCCAAATATTTTCTTCAACATGCTTTTTCTACAAGTTTTATAGTTTTACATTTCAGATTTAGGCCTGTGATCCATTTTGACTTAATTTTTGTATAATGTATGAGGTCTAGATCAGGTTGATTTTTTGTCTATGGAGGCCTAATCGCTCCAGTGCCACGTGAGGAAAGGCTGGCCTCCTTCCCTTGGGTTGCTCTGGCACCTTTGTTAAAATCAGTTGGGCGTATTTGTGTGAGTCTATTTCTGGATTCTCCATTCCGTTCCATGTATCTATGTGTTTATCTCTCTACCAATACCACGCTGTCTTTATTATTATACCATAGCTGTAAGTCCTAAAATCAGGTAGATTGATTCCTCCTACTTTATTCTTGTTTTTCATGATCGTTTCAGCTATTCTAGGTCCTTTTTCTTTTTATACAAATTTTAGAATAAGAATGTCCATGTCTACAAAATATCATTCTTGGACCCACCCTTTTTTATACCATTTTTAAAATTACTTAAATGGGGAAATCAGACATGATCCATGCATCACTCAGGAGCCTCTCTCACTGTGGGATGAAACCAGCCTGTGTTTGCCAAGTACACTTTGGGGACGGATTTTTCAAACAGTAGTCCAAGGACTAAGGGCATTCCCAGGGGGCCTGTCAAAATGCAGATCCCTGTACCCATCTTTTTCTTTTTATTTGCCACCTCCTTACATGGACTCTTTGCTGGAAAGTTTGAGTTGAGCCTCATTTGCTTGGGATGACTTTAGAAATGTGGAACCGTTAGAAGAGGCATCTGATTCAACAGCCCAGGATATGTGCAGAGTCTTCTGGGAGGCTGTGTGCAGCCCCCTGATCTCGTGCCATGAAATCAGAGGGGCGCTTTGTGACATTTGAAACATGGATAGATAAGGGCATTAAAGAGAAAAATTCACCCGTTCTACAAACAGGACAAAATTGATAAAGACCTTAACCTATGGGCAGGAGCTGTAGAAAAGACTGCCAAGCATCTGCCAAGAAAAGCAGTTGCCGACGCATGCGATCACACTGGGGGAGGAAGGAGGAGAAACCTCGACATAATGAGCCCACACTTCCTCCAAGCCAGAGTTGAAGGAGGCACTTCATGGGAGCTGTGCTATGAATCTCCTGCACTTCCTGAATCTCAGAACAACCACTGATTTCTGAATTTTAGCTTGTCAACAAAGGCTTATCTTTTTAAATTGTATTTCTTTGCTAGTGACATTTGTTAAAAAGAAGGAAAATATCAAACATCTGCATACAGTCAGTGGTGTGCTGCAAATGTTTAACAACCAGTTCTCTAAGAGGAAGAAGTCCTGACTTTGTAATGTGTTCTGATTTCCAAGGAATGAATTCTCCCACCATGGTCAATTCCAAGCTACTAACATGATGTCACTAAACGCAGAGTTGGAAAGGTAAGCACTCCAGCAAACTTTTGTTTACAGGACTATTTATTTTAACACTAAATGCTATTTGCTCTGTAAACCTTTCATCCTCCTAACAAGAGACCATGAACATTTGGCTAGAGTTTAGGGTATTTTATTGGCATCAGAGGTCATGCTGTTTATTCCATGTACCTAGATAACAATACTTAAGAATACTAACAGTCACATCTTTTCAGTTTATGTCATTATATCTGGCCCTCTTTCTCCTAAACCTGGTGTATGCAAACACATAATTTAGCCAGGGGAACATTCATTCCAGTGGCTCCCAAGCCTGCTGAACATCAGAACCACCTAGAGGGTTAATTAAGAATAAAAATGCCCAATGGAAACAACCAAATGCCCATAACAGATGAATAGATAAACCAAATGTGGTATATTCAGATAATGGACTATTATTCAGCCTTTTAAGGAATGAAATTCTGATACATGCTACAACATGGATAAACCTTGAAGACATTATGCTAAGTGAAATGAGCCAGGCCTAAAAGGACTCTACTTATATGAGGAACCTAGAATAGGCAAATTCATAAAGACAGAAAGTAGAATAGAGGTTGCCAGGGGCTACCAGAGGTTACCAGGGGAGGAGAGAATGAGGAGCTGTTTTTTAATGGCCACAGAATTTGAGTTTGGGATAATGAAAAAGTTCTAGAAATAGATAGTGGTAGTGGCTACACAACAATGTGAATGCACTTAATGCCACTGAATGGTGTACTTAAAAATGGTTAAAATGGTTAATTTTGTTATACATATTTTGCTATAAAAAAGAACACAGTTGCCTGAGCCCCTCTCATGGGAAGTGATGATCCACTCAGTGTAGAGTGGGCTTCAGGAATCTGAATATTTCACAAGCAGCCCTGACAATTCTCAGGCACAAGCAGGTTGAGGGCCCACTAATCTAGTCCAGCCCCTGCATGGTACAAAGGAGGAAACCAAGGACCAGAAAGAAGTGGTTTGGCCAAGCTCAAGTAGCTAAAAGTAGACAGAGTCAGGAACTGATTCCACATCTAACTCCAAGTCCTATCCCCTTATCTCTTCATTCCTCAAATAACTGTGAATCTTTATGACGATTCTACAATCCGCAGGCCACAAGGCACAGAAGTTTCTGTCCAGATGCCTCAAAATATTACCCTGGCTTTTGCATTTAGCTCCTCAACGTGGCCTTGCCTCTAGAGGTCTGAGGTTCTTCGCCTTGCCTCTGCACTCACAGCCTCATCAAGGAGGCCATGGCCCAGTCCTCCTGAACCCGAGACACCAAAAACCCAGAGTGCAGATTCAGAGAATGCCCAAACATTCTCACGCAGTCAGAGGGCTGCCTCATGTGTTCAACACCAGCCAGTAGATGCCCAAGCACGTCTGTAGATAAACATCTTCAGCCTTTTAACCACCAAGTAACTGGAAACATAATTAGCTGGCCCTGGTAAATAAACCCATACTGAGTGAAGGAGGCACTCAAGTTCGTGAGCATACCAATGTACTTTGTTCATTATCGTATCGGTCCTGTTAAATATCAGCCTTTCTAGCAGATAGATTTCTATGGCAAATGCACACTAGCTATAAGATGAAGCTCCTCTCCAAAAGGGAATATAGGACATTTGATCCTAAAAAAAAAAAAGTTGTGTCAACTTCTGAAGAGACTGCAAAAGAGTGTTCCCTGATCAAAGCCCAGTAAGAATGTTTATCGTTGCAGCATTACGATCATTTCTGAAATAATAAACAGAAGCCTGTGCACTCATACATCTTCACAAATAGATGCATGTCACACATACAGACGTACTTTCAATTTCAGAGCTGCCAACCCTAAGCAGCAAATAAAAGAGAACCGAGACAGACTGCAGGGGTTCCCATGCCAAATCCCTCCTTCCCTGTGGTTTCTGTTGATGCACCCCAACTTCCTACCCAGAACATCTAGCTTTCTTTTCCTCTGTTTTACAGCCTCCATGGAACACTACCATGAGAAGCCCCAGGGGAGATAGGAATGTTTTGATTCCAAGACATTTTGAGATGATGAGCATCACTGTGATTTCATACCCGCGGTGAAATGTAAAACAGAGGGGGGAAAAATCATCTTAAAGGGCTGAGCCATTTATTCTTCATGGTAGATATGTTATAAGCAGTCATAGAAAAGTTTTAAGAGCAGCTGCAGAAAGCCCAAAGCCAATTTACAGGTGCATTTTATATGACATTATAAAAGAAAGCAGATAATCATATTAAAATTATGGTATCTAGGAAAGCTGAAGTCATAATCGATCATATTATTTGGTAACTTTGCACAAAACAATGAAACATCTACTAAAAATTACATGTAGGTTATCATCAAGTTTATTAGTCCTGAAATATACTACAGCCACTACCATATGAAAATACACTTAAGCTGTGGTGGTTTTAATGATTGTTTTAACCTCTGTGGAATTCAAAAAAGAAACATTAAAGTATCAGGGGCCTGGGACTAGTTGGTAGATATCAGTCATTTTTCATTCTTATTTATCCATTCTCATTCCCTCCCTATCATTCTCACTCAACTTTTATGTGGGTCAGTAATAGCACACTAAATATGCTGTCGATATCATAAGACACATACTGAACTAGGAAGACTAGAATCTGGTTTCGGTTTTCCCTTACATCCTTTCTTCCAACATACATCTAGTGGGTACCAATTTGGTGCCAGGCACAGTGAGCAGAGCTGAGAATACTATCATCCCTGCTGTCCCAGAACTTCCAATTTAGTGGGAGCTCCAGAAGATAAAAATGCTAAACTGCAATTGTGGTTAGTGTTAAGAAGGAAAGACGCATAATTCTATAGCAAGTAGCCATGGGTGCCAGGAAGCAATGCCTAAAGTGAAATCCAAAGAGGGGTTGAAGTCAACTCAATGACATAGGGTGGAAAAGCACTCCAAGCAAAGGGAACAATATGTGCAAAACTCCATGGCAGGAAGCAAGCACAGAATGTTGCTAGAAACAAAAGAAAGTCTCCTACCAGGCGAAGTGCGGAACAAGAGGAGGAGAGAGGGGTTAGCAGGGTCCAGATCTCGCAGGGCTCAGTGGCCAGCTCACCAGAGGAAGAGAGGGAATGCCAAGAGCAAGACAGCATTTGCTAGCACTTACTGAACGCAATGACCTATAAGCTATCTTATAGCTCTAAGCATTATTCTCAACAGATGCTTCTACTTGCCGTGACTCCCAGAGCTGTTCTGGGTATGGTTGGTAGATTTCTAAGATGGCCCCAAGATTTCCACCCCCTGATATTAATATATCCACCTTGTGTAATGTCTCCCTTAAATGTGGGCAAAACCTGTGAATGTGATGGATGTCACTCCTGTGATTAGGTTACCTCACCTGGCAAAGATGAAGAGATGGTGCAGGTGTAATGAAGGGCCATGATCAGTTTGACTTTGAGTTATTTAAAAAGGAGATTATCCTGAGTGGACCTGACCTAATAGGCAAGCCCTTAAAAGGGGTCCACAAGTCAGAAAAGAGCTCACCGGCTGGCCATGAAGAAGGAAGCCATTCTACAGCTGCAAGGAACTGAATTCTGCTGACAGCCACGTGAACTTAGAAGAGGCCCCTGAGCCTCAGTTGAGGCCCCAGCCCTGGCTGGCACACTGACTGCAGCCCTGTGAGACCCAGCTAAACCGTGCTGAAGTCCTACCCCATAGAAACTGTGAGTTAATGATAATGAGTGTCATGTTAAGCCACTAAGTTTGTCATAACTTGGTGTACATTGATAGAAAATTAATACCCTGGGCTGGAAGCTGCTAGAGAGAAGACCTGTGTTTTGCTACTGCTGCCAGGCACTTTGCATACGAGACAGCAGGGACACCAGAGCCACCACCCTCCTCCGCCATGTCCAGAAACATTCTCAACTTGGCCCACTTCAGAAAAGTGAAAACACACCCAAAGTCAGTGGCAAGCCTTGGAAATCTAATCTTCTAACTTAAAGGCAACCACAAACTGTCCACTTAAACTGCCTTCCAAAATCCTACAAAATCTAAAAACAAAACCCCTTAATAAATGGGTTGGGACAAATTTGACAGGGAGAGCTGATCTCGGTTTTAAGTTTCCTCACTAGTTTTAACAACAAAAACAGATTTTTATAAAGTATGATTTTAATGTTAACGAGGTCCCTTTAAACAAATAAGATCATTTTTATTGAAATGCCAAGATAGCCTGGTCTATATTATAGGTTAGCAATCTCTGAATTATAACATTTTATACATCTTTTTTCAGTTAGAGAAAAAAGGGGGAAAAAGAAATCCCTCTTGTTTTTTGTCTTATTTTTCTCTCTCTTTAAAAACATATTAATGACCCCCAAATTTCTGGGGCTGGATAGATAAAATTAGTTATACTGCATAGGTTAAAATACATATGCAGGCATTCCAGACTCTAACAACTTTCATCAAGAAGCACATCAGAAATTCTTCTAAGCTCAAAATCATGGTAAAAATCACAGTGGCACTGGAATTGAGTAGCTCAGTGGTGGGGATGTGATGCAATTTCCCAAGATGTTTTAAGTGACAAGTTAGCATCTCAGCATTAAAACAGCTAGGAGTGGAGACTTAACATTTGGTTGGATACGAAACACACACACACACACACACACACACACACACACATACACATACAAACATACACACACAAACACACACACACACACACACACACACACACACACACACACACACACACGAGTATGCAGAGACCAGCTCTGGAAAGATCCCCAAGTATCTGGTACAAAGGTTGTCTCCAGGACAGGATGCAGGCTAGCTGGAGCCAAGAGCAGGAGAAAGCCTTATGTTTACTATAGATGTTTTGGGATATTTAATTGTGTGAACGCATTATCTATTTAAAATATTTTATGAAGTCAGGCGTGCACGTACGAAAGAGAGGAGCTCATCTGCATTGTCTCATTAGGATGCTGCTGCAGGAATAAGTAGTCACGGCGACTGGAGAGGGAAAAATAATTTTAAGTTAGAGGTTTCCAAAAAATGTCAATTAGCAAGAAAAGCCACTGGCTCCCAAGCCACATGTTGTCAGTCACCTCCACAAAGCTCTCTGTCCACATCCTTCCTATGAAATTCTTGTTCCACCCAGGCTATAAAAGGTCCTGGAGGGAGGAGGGGTGCCCCGAGGTGAAGGACTGCCCGGACAAAACACAGGCATCTCTCTGTCTGTCTGTCTCTCTCTCTCTCTCTCTGTCTCTCTCTCCCTCTCTCTCCCCTTTAACTCTGGAGCCCTCTCAGGCCTCTCTGCCTTCCTGCACATCCCACAGGCAGTATGCTACCAAGGAGGAAGAACAGACATTTGGAGTTTGAGTCCCCCCTCTGCCTCTCAGCAATTGTGAGATCTCTCAAAGCACATAAATTTCCCCATCTGCTAAATCAGAATAATAAAAACCACCACGTCAGGGCTGAAAACAACAATACCTACAAAAATCTAAGATTGGAGTTTGTCTTTTCTTCCAAAATATTCTCTAAAACTCATTCACAATGCAGTTTGATAGACCTGTATCCCGAAGGCAGGTCATTTCTTATTTGGGATGCAAAACCTGGGGCAAACCACATCCAGGTCGATCATATATAACTACCAGAGAATTGGGTCCTGTCTGAAATAAAGGAAAACAGAGGTTGAAAAGAGAATCACTCTTTTGTTTGGGCAAGAAACAATGCATGGTTATGACTGTCAAAAGAAATTTGGTTAAAAGCAAACAACCAGATTGGCATATGGTTAACTCAAGTTTTCCATCTTAAAACTTTTAAACAATAGGACAATTTACTCTGTCAACATAGGGAGTGTGATTATTTTTATATAAGCTTTTTTTAAATGTTTATTCCTATATAATGGTAAGTAGCTGGCTCCCTCCAAAACAACCACATAGCAATATTCTGAAAGGCATGATCATCCTCCAGGTCATTCTCGAAGCGATGCTGAGAAAAGCTCCCTCATTCATGATCTTGTACTCTACAAAAACAACCTATAATTAACAATGCTCAGTCTATTGCCATTATTCTTAGTCCCCTTTGACTCTGGCCAGTAATTGGTCTATATAAATGAGCCCAATTCCCTTAAAATTCCCGTACATGTTTTGCTCTTTAATTCCTATTTATCAGAACCCAGAATGGTTGGTCTGATTTTGGAAATCAATGTGTAAATGTTTATATTTTGCCTCTTTCTTTTCATTTTATGAGACATCATAAGATATTTTTTAAATCAAATACTAAAAAATGCGACCCATGGGGTCACAATCCATGGAAAAATAAGACAAACCACATAAAAAGCAAAGACAAGAGAAGACCATGGAAAACAAACCCCACTTGACAAATGAAAGACTATTCTATCTTTCATCAAAATATCATGGACAATCGCTATTTCATGCTCTATCTGAAGAAAGAAGATGGAATCTGACCTATAAATGTCTGAAACACACCTTATTCATTTATGATCACTAATAACAAACATATATTCCCGTAACAAATACATTATTGTTCATGAAAGAACCCCAAATTAAAGGGTGATTTTCAGTCCAAGTAAATACAGAAAAGCTGCCAAAACCATCTGTTTGAATCCCAATGATCTCATTTGTTTTCATCAAACAATATTGAGTTTTTTCAAATTAGATTAATCTTTTGCCCAGTTGTTAGGCTATTTGGATAAAATGTATTAATATAACTATTATTAGCATAAAAATAGTCTCAAAAGTACTCTGAAATACTTGCTTGAAAGGAATTAGTTATAACTTATTTATGTTTTCTTTTAAAGACTATTTTAGCTTCCTAAAAGTTAAGAACAATTTGGTAAGCCACACTATTCCATCAATACCTGGCACGTGGATCGGTAAATACCTTTTGAATTAATGAATGACTGGAACAGGTGAGCAATCTGATTAAAGAAAACAGGAGGAACACAGGCACATGCACACACATCAAACCCTTCTAAGAATACTTTTGAAAATTCGAGTTTTCATATTTCTGTCCTCAAGTAGATCTACTCGATTACCATTTCCTCCACAGAGTCAACATTTTTTTCAGAGGAAAATAAGTAGAAGTCATGATAGAATTCTGTTACTTTTTTGTCTGATCCCTCTATCCTTCCTCAATCAACAAACACCAACTTATTACAGATTCTTTTTAATTCAATAGGTCTGGAAGGAAGCCTAGGAACTGATATTTTAACAAGTTCCCTAGATGATTTTGAGTGGCCGCCAGTCTGAGACCTATTTCATGCATTTGTGTGTACCATGACCTTCACCTGGGAGCCTCCCCCTGAACAGCCCTCTTTGAATGTGATTAACTCTTACTTGTTCACAAAAATGTGCTGCTCTCCTGGGACGCCCACCCAGTCCCACTCCCCAATCTCTTGCCCCCAAGCTATCCACCTCCCCTTTCCCTCTGCACCCTGGTAGGCCTCCATGCAGAACTTCCCCCACTGGATAGTGTTTCTTTGTGTCCCCCCAAAAACAAGCTCCTTAAGGACATGGACACCCTCTCTCGATCTTAGTGTCACTAACACCTTGGCAAATGAACAGTTTAACTTCTCTAGGCCCTTCCTCATATGTAAAATAAGAAAGGTAGAAATGACCTCACTAATGTAAAGACTAAGTGATGAGCATAAACCAACTAACCTGGCATCCAGCAATTGGGGAAAACAAGTCCCTTTGGTACTTCTGTAAAGATAATAGGTAGAGGTAAAGGTCTTAAAACCAGATAAGTCATATGTCACGACCCTTAGAGCTTCAACAACACTAAAGAGAAAGGTAGATAGTGGCCGCAGCTTTCATAAGCCTCAGCCTGAGAGCTCTTGGTCGATACAAGCAGATAACACTTTTCATCACACTGGAAGGTGATCGACATATAAAAGATCATGTTTTCCTGTGGAAACAATGTCATTACTGAAGAGCTGTGTTCTTGACCAGTGGCCTTAAGCAAAGAATAGGAATGACCCATGAAGACCCATAAAGAATGAGCATAGTTGTAAAGACCAAGCAAGATACAATAAATACAAACTGCAATTATTTAAAGGAACGAAATGAGGCTCCACATAATTATAAACAAATTATGCACATTAACTGCAGAAGTAACCCAAACAGATGAAGTAGACACAGAATGAAATATACATAGAAGCATAACTATAGAATAATACAGGAAATTTTAAATGGCTCAAATTTCTGAAGAGACTCTTCAAGGTAAAGTGAGATGATAATATGTCTTCTCTCCATACATTCCCTATATTGGACATATCAAAACAAACAAAAAAGTAATAACCTCTGAGCTCTCCCAAAGGTTTCGAAAGCATAGTATGTTTTATGATTAGAGTGACAAAGATGGTAACAATAGTATTTCTCGCTGAAAAATCATTCTTAAAAATAAGAGGCAGGTAAAACATCTTCCTTCATCTAGCCTCTATTCAAAATTTCATCCATTCTATAACTGCAGTTCTGCAGTATTGGACCAAATTCTGTGAAAACAGTATCATGCAAGTCTCAACTTGTTGACGACTGTCAGTGCTTTGTACAATTCACTGGAAAATACAAAAGCACAATTGATGGTCCTCAGCAAGGCCTTGAAAAGAAGCTTAATGCTGTTTCTCACCGAACCACCAAAAGGGAGGGGGAAATATCCCAGGGTAATACGGGCAAGTCCTTAACAGGAGGGAACTGGGCTAGGAGAGTGAATGTGACAAGTCTAAAACGAGGCAAACAGCTAGATGGAATGGAAATGAGGGAATCCACTGTGTAAACTTTAAGGCAAAGACGGCCAATACGTCTAAATTTTGCCATGTGTGACACCAACTTTCCCTCCTCAGGTCTATCATCTTTTAGGGAGAAAGGGCTTAAAAAGTCTCAAAGAAATAGGGAAGAAGAACAGCCTTGCCTTTTTTGGAGCCATTTAGTAACATCCATCACATTTCATCCCGTGCACACCTCTCCCCACAGCCCTGTGATTTCCAGGTCTCTGTCCTTGAGAAACAGACATGCGCGGGCATGACAGAAATGACAAGTTGGCTCCCTGCAGCTTGCAAAAGCTGAAAATCTAAGCATCTATCAATAGGGAGATATTAAATGAATTATTGTACATCTATGCTATGGAATCCATACAACAGTTTAAAAAGCATGAACTGGCCTGGGAAAATTCCTAAGTTGTATTGTTGTTGAGATTTTTTAAAAAGGCAAACTGCAAAAGACTGTTTCATTCCATTTATGTAAAAATAAAAGCATACATGCGAAATTACATATATATGTAATAAACTGGAAGAGGTCTGGGAGAGACACAATAAATTGATAACAGTTGTTATTTCTGAGCAGAGTGGGTTTTGCAAGCTCAAAATGAACTTTCTCTTCCTTTCTTGTTTAACTTTTTTAGTATGATGTTAATAATATATTAATGTAGTATGCATCTAATTAAATTTAAAATTAAACATAATTATGCTAAGGAAGGGAAGGAAGAAGTGAAAGAAATCAGAAAGGAAAAAGAAAAGAAAGTCCCTACAAATGATGGGAGGTGGTTAGCCAGTTCTTGGAGTTCAAGTCCTCCTACTCCCATTTATTTACACAATTGAAGAACTGGGAAAGACTTTCGATTAGCATTCATCAGCAAGTCAACATCAGAGTTACATCTTCTTGGTCATTATCTGCGGTTTTGCTTTATTTCTTGCATCATCATTCTAATGATGTAAAATTTTAAAAACAGGAAGATAGCAGAAGGTCAGAGAAAAATCACAGCTTCCCAGCTACAAAGGGAAAAGAGATTTATTTCTTACCCCAAAAGTATGTTGCCCAGGACAGATACTGCCTATGAGCCTCCAAAAGATGTGGTTCTCATTTCTTTATCAGGATGGCCAACCATCTCTCTTCCTTTGCACCCTTTGTCTGGTAGCAGTGGTCCCCAAGCCTCAGTCTGCATGAGGGTCTCCACGGAGACTTGAAAATGTACAGTCAGGGACCCAGGCCTGGAGCTTCTGATGCAGCTGGCCTACGAGCCTAATGGTGAGATCACCAAGGTCGGTCTCCCATCTCTGTCACCTACTAGCTCTGTGACTTTGGGCAAGTCACTAAAGCTCTCAGTGCCACCACTTTTTCATCTGTAAAATGGGGCTATGATAGAATCCTAGGTTGTAAGGATTGAGAGCCTGGCTCTAGGGAAGCACTACTCTGATACTGCCTGCTGCTATTTTGATGAAGAGGATGGTAATCTTAGTGACTATAGTTATTATTGGGCAAGGCCCAGGAATCTGCATTTTAACAGCCGATACTATAGCCCATTACATTTAGAGCAACATTGCATATACTCATGATTCCCTCGGGCAAAAGGAAGGACAAACAAGCAAGAAGCAATACTCAAAGGTAACTCAAAGCATCTAGCAAGCTTTCACTATTGCTTCCTCCACTAGCAACATTAGATTTCGCCTTCCCACATGCTTGCTGACAGTAGAAAGATTCCCCCAGAAGGGCTGCCTTCACTGAGAAGCCTGATAGATCCACGCCCTGCACCCACTCTGCCAGGTGAGGTACATGCTTGCACACTTCTGCAAGAGGCCTGACCACACTGTCTGATGAGCAGCTTTCAAAACTGCACAAGGCAGCACCTCTGAATAAAGATGCCTGCAAAATACAGGAGAACTCAGACCATCAGCTCTCCTGTAACGACGCATTAAATCATCTGAAAAATAAGAGGTTCCATTTCTTTGTTAAGAAAAACCCATTACATATTATATATTATGTATATTAATCCCTAATCTGATTAAATATTTTGAGCCTGAGACAATCTTGCCCAGACATCATTCCACTCTAAAATAAAGTATTATCAGCAAACTTCTGCATTAATATGATTCCTCACTAAATCACTCTCACGGAGTAAGAAAAGTCAAAACCCCCAGTGTTGGCATGTACATGCTTGTTAAAGAGCTTATCAGAAGTGCAGCTGCTGCTGCTCTCTCAGAATTTCTGCTACACACTAATGATTGTCATTGTTGTCGCTGTTGTTGTTGTTGTTTTCCCCCGTCTAAACAGGGAATGCAAAAGGTGAAGGAGCAGTTCACCCAGCTCTCTTAGGAGGTCAAACCCAGAGCAATCTCTAGGTTAACTCCCAGATGTGTGCTAGCCTCGGCCAACACTCCTCCTGACACTCCCTTTTCAGTCCTTATGCCTTTACTGCATGATGCTCTTTGGTTTTCGCTTCCTGTCTCTATCCTTACCCAATGCTAAAACCCAAGGTACAAACTAATTCCCCAAATTTGGTCAGAAATGACCAAATGCATGTTGGTACACTCCTGCAACATAATTCTCGGGACCTACTGAGGACAATACGTCCAAATGATAGAGGTGTTATGCGCTAATGTTAAACAGGAAAAAAAAACAGAAATAATACAATATGAGGAATAAGATATAAGTAAACACTTTTACATGGGAAAAAATATGGAAAGAAATATATCAATGGATGGTGACATTATGAGTAATTTCCTTTTGCTGTTCCACAATTTATACTATTTTTTTGAAGCTTCTCCTATGAACATGTTACTATTCTAATCAGAAAAAAATAAATGAACCAAAATGCTGGGAATCTCCAGTACTTAAAAGCAAATACTACTGTGTCCCTTAAAACTCTTGAGATCAGCACTGTGTCATAAGGTAGGAAGAGAGAAAATGAAGAGTTCATGTTTAACACCCAGCCCAGACCCCCTGAGAAGTCAGATCCATTCAGGAGTCTGGATCCTGAAGGTCCACCTCAGGGCAGGGCAGGATTCTTGACCACCCCACAAATGCCTCGAGATTACTATCAGGAGAACTCAGGACGCTGAACTTGCTAGTCTATTCTTGGGTGCAGTTTTGTTAGAAAAGGCTTATCTTTTTTTTTTTTTTTTATTTCAGGCTATTACGAAGGTATAAACATTATGGTTACACTTTATGTCTTTGCCTCACCCAAGCGAGGGTTAGAGGCTTCCCTTCCCCTCTACAATGCTCCCCGTGTCCTTTAGTTGCGGGTTTACCCCCCGCCCTGGCCCCCTAGTCCCTGGAGAGTATTTCTGCCATTTGAGCACCTTAGTGTTGATCAGTTAGTACCAATTTGTGGTGAATACAAGCGGAGCCCATTCTTCCTATCTTGTGGTGCCCCACTTTGGATAATGGGCTTAAGTTTAATCCAGGAAAGTATAAGAGGTGCCAGATCACTGTCGTTTCTTATAATTGAGTAATATTCTATTGTATACATATACCGAATTTTAATAATCCACTCATGGATTGACGGGCACTTGGGTTGTTTCCACATCCTTGCAATAGTGAATTGTGCTGCCATAAACATTCGGGTGCAGATGTCTTTATCATAGAATGTTTTGTGCTCTTTTGGGTAGATAAGGTTTATCTTCTTAAGCTGAAAAAGAATGCTCAGGAAATGTGTTTGTCTTGGGTATCTCTTTCCCTTGGAAGATTAGGATAACTGGAGGAAAGGGAGACAGACGATAAAGGAACTAGCAGGACAAGAAGGAAAGAAGGTCACACACTACAGCCCCAGTTTCCCTCCTGTGCCACGGATCACGGGAACCAAACCAAAAGTCTGTCGAATATGTAAAGAGCGCGATTGCGCTTCTATCGATTGGGGAACGTCTGCGTGCCTCACTGCGCTAAGCACCGGCGATGCGTCTTCCGACTTACGTCCCTCCAGTGCAATCTCTGTCCTCATTCTGCAGCTGAGGGATTTGGGGTGAGAGAGGTTCCATGTCTGCACCTGCTCACGTGGTAACGGTGGGGAGCTAGTTTCCTGTGTTTGCCTTAACGCATTGCACAAACGTGGTGGCTTAAGACAGTAGACGTTTATTCTCTCCCAGTTCTGGAAACTACAAGTCCACGATCAAGATGTCAGCAGGGCCGTGCTCCCTCTGAAGGCTCTGGGGAAGACCGTTCCTTACCCTTCCCTAGCTCCTGGTGGCTCAGGTGTTCCTGCGCTGGTGGCGGCTTCACCCCAGCCCCTGCCTCTCTTGTCACACAGCCTCCTTCTTTGTGTGCCTCTGTCTCTGTCTCCTCCTCTTCTTATAAAGACACCAGTCACATTGGATTTGGGGCCACCCTAATTTACTATGACCTCATCTTAACTAATTATATCTGCAAAGATCCTTTTTCCAAATAAGGTCACACTCTGAGGTTCCAAGTGGTGGTGAGATTTGGGGAACACTCTGCGGCCCAGCACAGCTGGATTCAGACTGGGCAGCAGGACTCCAGAACCTGCATCCTAGACCACTGTGCTTCCACTGCCTCCTGTGCATCCTCGCTGTAAAGGAGGACTCACACACACACACCACACAGCGTCAGAGTGACCTGGCTCCTGTCCTCAACGAGCTGACGACCAACTTATCACACATGGAAGAGCGGAGGGGCCAGCACACCACCGCAGTGCCCTGTGAACTTCTGTGGCCACAGAAATGTAAAGGGGACAGCGGCAAATGGGGGCCAGGGGACCCAGGGCACAGGCAGCCCCTGGACAGGCAGAAGCCTGGGCTCAGGGCGAGGGAGAGGTGAGACCAGGAACAGAATGTCCAGGACACACGGGAAATGAGGTCGGAGGAAGGAGATTTTAGAGATGCTTCAAAGACAAGCAGAGGAACTTAGATTTAATTTGTAAGAAAAGGAAAAATTTAAGGCAGACTAAAATGATAAAATGAGGGTTTAAAGACGTCACTGGCTGAGGTGGGCAGAGCAAGTGTGGAGCCTGGAAAAACTGAGTGTTGAAACTTGTTGACAAAATACGCTCGTGTGCGTGCGCACGAATACGCACAGGCGTCACGGTCGCGTCTTCTCTGCGACATGTTCACAACTTGTCTTAGGAAATAAATCAAATCTGCAGATGCTTACCATGCTTTCATTCTCCATCATGCCTTCCCACCAGCCCCCAACACACACACACACACACACACACACACACACACACACACGCACACCACCTCCCAACACCCAGTGTACCCCAGCCACGAGCCCAGTGAAAAGAAAGGTGAGAGAACGAGAAATAAAAATGCCTAAAGCAACAGCCCAGAGAGGAGCCAGCCAAAACATAAGTCACCTTTGCACCGCTCGCAACAGGCTCCGCGCTGCTTGACCGCCAGGGCACAGTCTCTGGACAGCACCGGGCACTTCTCTCTTTTACACGTCACTTCCTTGTTCTAGGCAAAAAGAGACAAGACACATTTGAAACAAGTGTCAAACAGAACACCCAGAATCCGAACACACAGCTGAGGTCTTCCCAGCTCCCCGGTCCTGTCTTGCCTTCACTTGGCAAGAGCACGCTCTGTGACCGCAAATAGGGTTTCACTGTCCCGGGAAGGAAATACTCATCCAGGAACACAGGTCCTTTGCAGATCAGAGGCAGGTGAGAGGGGATGAAAAGTCCGTTCTTTAAAAGCCAACTTCACCTAGATAACCGAATGCCGAGGGAGAAGCTGTCTCCCACTCTGTTCTAAGGTTTCTTTTTCGTACACACTACAGAAACGATAATATTTGTGTAAATCATATTTTGCCCATTGGGCTACCTGGGCCAGGACTGCATCGTGAGAACAAAAATATTTTCATATGGCCGTCCAACAATTCTTAATAGTAGAGTGCACTAAAATGCAGCAATCTAAAGTTCCAACTCAAATAATGACAAAGCTGAGTATTGAATCGGCTCGGTAAGAGAAAAAATAATATTCCACATGCCAAGCAGAGACACAGTCGTCAGTGTTTTATAGCCATGGGACAGCTGTGTTATATTAGCACTTATGCTAACGAAAGTGTGGTGAACATTTGCATCTTCGGTTTTATCCTGAAAGGTTAGCTGTTAAAAAATCTCAGAGAAGATCCAAACATGATGTATGTGCCTATTTGTATTCAGATTATATGCACATGAACCAAAAATATTATGTCACAAAAATTCAACAAGATTTGAGCTTGAACAAGTGCCTGCTATATACTAAGTGCTATAGCTTTCATTCTTACTAAAATCCTTTGAGATAAATATTATCATTATCTCTGCTTTACAAACAACTAAACTGCTCCTCTGAGTAGGTAGCTGACTTTTCCAAGATTACACAGCCTTGTAGTAGCTGGAATTCAAGTTGAAGCCACAAATGTGGGCACACCCACACGCTACCCTGGGTAAAGGCTGGTACTATAACCTTCACTGTCTGATTTGGGGACAGATTGGAGAGCAGCAACTGGCCAGCTCTGCTCACCTTGAAATGAACCTAGAACCTTCTTGGAATATGTGCAACTCAGCCCTGACAATGACCTTGAGAAGGTTCACAAGTATGCCCAGTAAGCCCCGACACCATGAGACTAATGAAGATCTCACCTTTTCTGGTTCAGAACCAAGCAGGGCTGTGTGTGTGTGTGTGTGTGTGTGTGTGTGTGTGTGTGTGTGTGTGTTGTGTTGGGAGCTGGGAGCCCAAGCCAAGCCTATGCACCAAAGACCAGCCCCCAAGGCAGTTCTAAGATAAAAACTCATCACCTCCTGTGCTATCCTCAAATTTTCTGGGATTCCAGAGCCCCCCAAGACACCGCCAGGGTCTAGCTCTAAAATAAATCCAGACTGTCATCCCATCCCCTCTCCTCTCAAGGATAAGGACATCTGAGAGTCCTAGTACGCCACTCCCTCCAACTCGCCATCACGACCCCCCACAGCGAGTTCTATGGGGGCCTCACCTTCCCAACATCTCTTTCCACACCAGTTTTGTTATTTCCCTGCCCTGGTGGCCTTGCAAGGCCAACTGAGACATGGGAATAACAAGCTGCCATGGCCGGTGTTGCTCAGACTTGACCACTTGAAGACAAACATAGAAAACGATGCTCATTTCAGTTAGGGACCCCTGGGGCGAACGCGGTGAACATTCCTGACACTGTCACAGGACCTGCCAGACGCTCAGAGAAAGGGCAGCCAGCTGCAGCCCCCTGTATACTACGATGCTTCTGCAGTTTTGCATTTTCATTTACAGGTTATCCTGTACGATGGGAGGATATGGTTGGCCTGAATAATTCAGTCTCCCTCTAACTCTCTTTATTTCCCTTTTTGGTATCTGTTATGTGGTAAGTGCCCTCATGGGGCTAACCTCATTTACTCTTTAAAATCCTGTGAGACAGCGGTCCTCATCCTTAGCTGCAAATTAGAACCCCCGTAGAGTTCTTAACAAAGCCTGGCGCTGTCTCCAACCCCTGAAGCTCAGATCTGATTAATCCAAGGACCAGGCACGTGTGTTTGTTCAAGCTCACAGGTAATTTCCAAAGTGCAACCAGGGCTGAGAACCACCGCTGCAGGGAGGGTATTCTTGTTGCTGGTGAGGCTGCGCTGGGTGGAGCTGTCCACCTCCCTTTGTGAGCAGCAGATCTATGGTGTGAAGTCAGGCATGCTGGCCCCCCAGCCCTCCAAAGCCCCCCCCACTCTCCTCCAGAACAATGGTGGTGTCAATGCATAACTCTAAGTCATGGCCCTTAGATTTATTTTTATAATTTTTTCTTAAACTACAAAGGTAACACGTTATGGTCGCCATTCAAATTAAAGAGATACATTTTTAAAAATTAACAATCCCCTCCTACTTCCAACAGGTCTTTAGGAATGATCATATGCTGCTTGGTATTACGAACGGCGACTTTGCTTTGCAAAGTGTAGCTCCAGCAAGCCATGTTTTGATACCGACGCCCCCACCCCAGGACCACTGTGAAGTAAACTTCCTCACAAGCAGAGTCACCACGACTTCATGGCTTTACGCCTTTGGCAAACCCGGCTGATGCCTGAGCGAAGGGGCACCCCAAGTGCACCTCCTCTCTGGAGGGAAGAATGCTCAGACAGGGGGGTCCAGAGCTCTCGGGGCAGTCGAAGTGGTGTGAAGACACAGTGTGGGATCTGATCAGTGGCAAGGCACACACTCCCTTAAATATAGGAGCTCTTCGTTAAATTAGAAACCTGGGAGCCAGTCAAAATCCATTACGGGATCCCAAGATTCATAATAAATAGCTTGTAATTACAGTCCAGCTCAAAAGTTATTCCAACCAGATGGTTTGTAGATTCACATCTGGAACTTTTTTTGTACATACACACACAGAGAACAAACTTAAGCCTTAGCTATAGATTTAGTGCGTTTTTTTCTCCCTTCTGATTACACTGGGATATATTTTTTTTATATCCAATCAAGGGTCACACTGGTGCAGAACTGCCATATCTGATCATTTCCTTGGCATGTGATTGGTGTGGATATGGGGTACATCCTTAAGAATCCCAGAGAAAGAAATAAACCTCAGAGAAAAAATAAAACCTCCAGAGAATCATTGGTGATTCCTCCATCTCCTTAATTGAGTCCAGCAGCTAAAAGAGTAAATTCAAACACAGGTTAATTAAGACCATGGCTTTGCTTTCTCCAATTTTGCCAAGAGACAAAAACACTGGTCCTCGAGCCAGGGGCTCCAGTGAGAAGTGGCCGGGCAAGGTCTTCGAGAGCCCCTCACCCCCTCGGACACACCCCACATGCGCCACATGTCATCACTGTGACTCAGGGTCACAGTTCATTCGGTTCACTTTTTCATTCAAGAAACATTCTATAATACTGACTCGCACTTACTGAACACGTTCTCTGTGCGTTCGGGCTCTGGACTAAGAATCTTACATGCATTCTTTCACCAAAAATTCTACATCATTCCCATCTTACAGATGAGGAACCAAGGTTAGGAAACTTGCCCAAGGTCACACGAGAGGCAGATCTGGAAAACAAATACTGCACTTTGCTATTTCCCAGGCATTCAGGACACAGAAGAGAACAAAACGATCCTCCTGCCTTGAGGCCCCAGGGGAGACTGGTGCCTTCCTGGTGACTCCAGACTCTCGAGCCCTCTAAGAGCAGAATAACTGCAAGGACCTGTGTCATTGTCAACCATGGGAACGTCTGCAGACACCAGCTGTTTTCTGGTAACAAAGAAAGTCGTTCCAATTTGGATATTCACAGAGATGTGCCTGTCACACCTCTGAGGTCCAGACTGGCATCCTCAGTTTTCCCCAAATTCCAGCCTGGGTTTGAGTCTGCTCAGATCTAAGCAACAGAGACAGTGACCTTTTCGAGGAAAAGGTCAGAACACTCTAAAAAAATCAACCTAACCAGTGAATAAGAGTAATAAATCTCATCGCATCTTTAATTCTCAGTCTCCCTTCCCCGTGTTTACCTTTCTAGGGTCAGCCAGCTGGCGAGTTACCTGTTGTCAAAGGCAACTCTTTCCAAAAGAAGAGTAACAGTTTCTCTAACTGACCAAATACATTAAAACCCAAAACGTAGCCTCTGGAGGCACATTAAATGAAGTGCCAACACGCGAAAATAAAAGGGGGGCACAGGGAGTAAAAATTTTAAAAATCTACATGGCTGGCAACAAAGCTCTGTAAGGATGTGAGCCAAACCACAGCTGCCGCCGCAAGCCAAGTTCAAACAGGATTCCGGCAGCCAGCTTGCTGTGTCTGAGACATGCCGCTAGATGGCAGCACGGGGTCCCGGTCTCAGGAATTGCAGCCCTGAAGCCCGCTCGCGCGTTCTGAGCACTCTTCGGTCTGGCTTGGAGGGAAATGAGCGCTCAGCTCTGGGAGGAGGGTAGACTAGACGGAGGGGCACAGGGAAGAAAGCAAAACACCGTTGTGCTATGTTCCCAGGTGCTTTCCTCAACCAGAAAAAATGCTTTTGAAATGCTTCTGTTCTACTCCAAGGCAATGTCTCAAAAATATTTTTTTTCCAAAGATTCTTCCAGAACCAATCCTATCATGGAATATGGGAAGTATTACCTGACCTTTCATTTATACTAAAAAATAATGAAATAAAAATCTGAGAGGAAAACACAACAGCTAATATGACGAGGGTGACAAGGGAGAAATGTCAGTTGGCAAGATACTGTATTTTTAGTCCATGAAACAGCATCACAAATCTCTTGAAATAAGAAAGAAAACAAAACTTCCTGGAGGTCCCCTGCCCGCTTACCCTATTTGATTAGCCGCACTAGAAAGGTGGCACACCACACAAGGCTCTTCCCCTAGAAGATGGCATTCTTGCCCTTCCATTCCTGTCTGTTTGGAAAGCAACGCCTGCCTCAGAGGCAAACAGCTGTCATTTGGCAAACCAGCAAATTCAAAGTGTCAGATCTTTTTTCAGAAAACCAAGAAGGCCGTGAGGTTGCGATATTTTTTTCTGCCCAAATGAGCAACATGTCAATGAAGCACATGGGCCAGGCAGTACCATCAGAAGGAAGAAGGAGGTAGCAGAGGCTCTTTTCTACATTACAAGCCCCTCAGCTTGCCCCCTCCCTCCTACACAGAAGCATACTCCCCAGTCATTTCATCTCAGTACTCTTATCTGGGGAGGGGCTTATACATTCTGCTGCAAACATCCACAGGGGTGGACCCACATTCATCCCAAATAGGCTGTGTCCTTCGTCATCAGCTCCTGGGAGAGATGCCCCAGCCCGGCAACTCTGAGAGGGAAGGGAGTTTCGTGAGCAGTGGAGGTTATAGAGCTGCAAACCAAAGCGTTGGCCCCTGTGCCATTACACTCCGTGCTATGGGAGAGAGACAGAAATCACGTCGCAAGGTTCCCGTTGTCCAGAAACAGACAAGCTCTTGAGGAAAATAGGACATCAGACCTTAGCAAATCAACGAAATGCTGCAGTGTAACTTCTGCCACTAAATGAGAAGAACAGAAGATTATTTCACCTTGATTCAAAAGCCATCAAAGTTGGTGAGCACAAATAGGACACTCTGACCCCTCATCTTATCATCGGAGAACTTATCTGAAGTGCACACACACACAATAATGTTTCACATGGAGAGTCTCGAAATTGCTCAAATAGGAATTTGTTTCTAGGAATATGGATGTCTTGCGTCAAGTTTCCCAAGGAGGATGGAGCAAGGGAAACTGATCCAACGTCAGCGTGTGTATTCTCACTGGAATTTCTAGTCTCCCCATGCATGGAGTCAAAGAGGTCAACTTCTCCTTGAAGTGCCCCATTGTAACACAATTCCAGGGCCAAAAGAGCCAAAGGGAACTTTATGGTACTTATGAACACAGGTCACAATTTCTCCCAGGCAATATTATACCACATCTCATAAACAGAAGAATAATACTTCATGTTTACATAGCACCTTTCTTCTAAAGAGCTCTGCAGACATTATTTCATTAATCCTCACAGGTTTCTTAAGATTTGCAGACGGAGGAATGGCGCATAATGAAGTTAAGTGTCTTGGTTCTCTCAAAGAGCCAGCGAGCAGTGGACTTGGGAACAGAACCTGGTTCCAAGGCTGGGATTAAGGGACCAGCCAGGGAAGTTCGTTGCTAAGGCACAGCATTAAAATTTACAGGTGTATCATATTAGAATTAGGTTAGGTCTGACATGACCGTTGAGATTTTAGGAATAGATTAGTACATAGTAGAGCTGGTCTGGAAATTTTCTGGGAAGTCAGGCTACCTAGGTCAGACAGCTTAGGTCTCCTGCCACATATCTGCCCTGGTATAAGGTAACTTACGAAAGGTGTAGTAGAAGGAACAGGCCAAGACTTAGCAAGCAGGCCTGACTTCAAACCTGTGAGGTTCTAGAGTGCAGAGATGTAGGCAAAAGCTGAAAAAAGAAGTGTTTTGCCAGCATCCAAAGACCCAAAGGGGGTGGATACCATTCCTTATCAGCAGTTCTGACCATTGGAAATGGTAGAATAAAGTGATTATCTCTCCGGAAAGTACAGTCGGGAATCCTTTGCAGGAAAGCATGAGCACTCAGAGAAGAGACAATGCAAACTTGTGCCTGCCCCAGCCTGTCTCTTTCGGACAAAATCTGCTCTCAGAAAATAATAATGGATCAGGAGCAGGGAGGTGGGTGGTGCTGAGATAGCCCAGTGGTTGTCAATGGCAATATTAAATTTGATCGATGATTTATTATTTTAATTAAGCTTTTGTTTGCTTGTTTATCGTTAGTGATAGTACAATTGACTTCCCTATAGCCCTTACATGGAAAGATCCAGAAGAAAAAAATAAAAGGCAGTTTGGTCAGCCACAAAGCCTAAGTGTACAAGTGCAAGGCTCTGGGCCATGTATCTCAATAAGACTTGGAAAAAAAAATGGAGAGAAAGATAAAACTAACACAACCATTTCTAAAGAGAGGAAAGTGAAGGTGGAAGGAAAAAGGACCCAAACTCCGCAGCCAAAGGAAACGGTGTCCCAAGACCTCTTCTCTTCCTGAACTGAATGGGTTTAGCCCAGGAGATGGGAGGTGTCAACTGTGGCCTTTGCACAATGTGCTTTGAGCTTTTAATGTAGCATTTCCAATTTTTCTGTAGGCCCGACCTCCAGTGCTTTTGCAAATCTCTTCCATAGCGAAGGCCACAAACAGAGCTGATCCATCTTAGCCAAACAATGAAGTGGAACAAAGTTCTCCAGGCAGGTTGCTGAATTATTAAGAAAAATCGTACATGACCATTTATAGGAAATCTATTATGTGCCAGACTGTGAGGAACACGTTTTGTGTATTTAATCCTTGCAAAAAGCCTAAGAAAAGCACTGATTTATCCTCCAGCCCATTTTATAGGTAAGTAAACTGAAACATATACAGCTAGCTGGGGCCAAGATTCAAACCCAGGGCGCTCTATATCAAAGCCTGTGATGTAATCACTGTGCTACGCAGCATGGTTTATAGGCTAAGATGAACCATCTCTCCCTTGCAGCTAAGAACTCAAATGTTTGCCTTTGTTAAGCATCCCATTTTCAGACCCTTTATAAACCTTAGGGCTTTATGGTTTCATTTTGAACACACAGGTAAAAACAGCACCCTTTAGAAAAGACAGATTATTAAGTCTCTGATTTAAATAAAAACTCAAAACAAGTCCCAGTGTCTGAGTGTCTGATCATTGGCAAGGCCCAGACCCTGGACCCAAACCTGCAAGTCTTCTCGTTTCTTGTTTGATTTGAACAGGACGGTGTACTCTCCCGGGAGGCTTGCAGCATCCCACAGCCATAATTCTGGAGACTTAATGTTAAAATAATCTTGCAAGAACATCACGCAATTCATTGTGCTACATCTGGGAGTGTTATTCTTTTTCCCTCCTGTCTAGGCTCAGCGAACCTTTACCCCAGAGACCCGAGTCCTGGCAAATGCCGCCTCCTCCAGCCCAGCTAACAGTGCAAACCCTGAACAAAGCTGCCCTTGAAGCCCGACCATTTAAAAGACTTTATGAAGCCCACTGGGGCCCCCCGATTATTTTGCAACAAGTCATATCCCATGAAGAAATTCACTTCTCTGCAACACAAAACAGAAGGAGATTAAAGAAAAAGGCAGGGGGGTGGAGGAAAGAAGTGAGACCCCCTGCTGTTCCGTCTGGACAGAATCGTGTCTTTTAGTACCCATATCCTCTACAAAGACGATGTTCTGATGATATATTGCCTTAATACATCACTAAGTGACAGTGTTCTCCTGATCCTGTACCTTGAAAATACGACACGTGCCAGCAGAGGCAACGGGGGACTAATAAGGAGGCCCTTTTTATATTTAAGTGACCTAACATTTCAATTTTTTTAAGGGGCTTTAGGTTGTTGGAGGGATTGTTTTGGGTCCTATTCTGTTTAAGGGTTTAGGTCTGGCTTTTTTTTTTTTTTTTTTTTTTGGCCTTTTCAAGGAATTCTCAGAACAAAGAAACACAGGCCATTAGAATGTCCCAGCTGCTCAAGAACAGCTCTGATTTAAAACAGGGCAGTGTCAAACAGCTCCTCATTCTGTTTAATCATATTTTGAAATAGAACCAAAACATTAGAGATGGCAGAACACAAAAGAAATAACCACCAAATAAAAATAGTAGCCCAAAGAAAGTAGCACTGCCTGTTTTTTATTATAGTGTGCATCGTATAATATACGATGGGTCTGCTGGCAACACCAGGTTGGGGTAACAGGAATGGACTGAACACGAAGCAGCCAGGGATCCGGCCCGGCGGGCCCTGCCACACGGACGCAGCTCTGCCACCCTACCCGGCTCCCAGAACCGGACCACAAAGCCCAAAGGTAGGTTGTGTCCCACTCTGCCTTTGGACAGAAGCCAGGCCTGTGAACTGAGAGGGATGAATGGTGGCTTCCTTCCTTTATTTTACCCTTCTCTCCCGAGCTGAAAGGGACTCCAACCGCTGGAATGTGGGATGGGGTCCATGCTGCAGAGAAAACCTCTGAACGACTCCTGACTTGGGAAGAATTTGCAAGCCGGGGACGAGGGAGAAGGAAGCCTGCAACGCAATGCAGCCTCACGTGCAAGTGGCCCGGCTGCCTGTCCGGCACCTCTGGTTATTCTACACTGCTGGGCGCCCTTCAGCACTTGATGAATAATAAATCCTCTTCTTCCTCTGCCCCAAAAGAAAACAAAAAAGAAAGGGGCGATGAAATTCTATGACTGTGTTTGTGCCTTTCTGGTGAGTTCTTTTGAACTAGTGAGAAGATGACGGACCACATTTTGGGGGTCCAGCTCCAACTACCAGCAGGACCTATGGTTCGCAGGGCATCAGCTGGGCTTCCCAGTCTTGGGGGACAACACAGAGTGTCCTGGCCAGGTTGGCAGGGGTATCGGAGGGAGTGAGGACTGGGTACTAAAGAGTGAAAAATGATAATAAAATTAGAGTAGCTCCATAGGAAAGCTCATGGCATGATGTTAAAGAAGGTGATTCCTGGAGGTATTATTGTGACTGTCCCTTTCCTGACTTACCACAATGTAAGAAGCTGGGCTCTGTGCTACAAAAAGACAGAGAACTCGATGGACCCTTTTAATCATGCACATAAATGTCTCTCTGCCAAGGGTAGAAGAGTGACGCGTACAGAACACGGAAACCAAATGGCCTGGATCCCCTCACCAACTGGTGCTGGCAAAACTGCTTCTTCAAATGACCAACCCAGAAGGCTTGTCACCCTCATTGTCATCACGTGTCACCCTCCTGGATCACGCACCTACAGTAAACCCACCAAGTCCTCAAGCGCCCCTTATTCCTGTGGGTCAACAACAAGCCACGGAGCACAAGAAACAGAGGATTTTTTCATGGACTGCCCGCGAAAGCCGCGCGCTGTTGGGAGTTACAAAAATACCTGATCTTGACAAGTAAATGGAGCCGACATCCCCGGGAATAGGCAGGGCGAGGAGCTGCTCGCAGCCCATCTGTCATTTTGACAAAGTAACTTTCTGGTCACCAGCGAGACACTTTTAAAGACATCTGCACAATTGACCCCGACCACCGGCAATCACAGAGCCTTTCAAAGGGACCCCGGGGATGCAGGCCGACCAGCTGTAGACCTGGACCCTGCAGTCCTGCCTGCGGATAATGGTGTGATGCCTTGGGTTCTGGAAAGATCTCTGCACCCAGGCTACATGTACACTGGCACTAACTACAGAGGGTGTCCAGTCGGTCTGAGTAATGTCAGTAGGGGAGCAAGAGGGCAGGAGCTCTCTAGCTGGCTAGAAGCTCCCAGAACTGAAAATGTCAGCCTTGGACAGACAGCATCCCCCGTATGAAGGCAATTCTGTGAGCCAGAGTCGGTCTGACTCATCCACCAAGGCCATTAGCAGTGTGTTCTCTTCACTAAAGCTTTCCCAGGGGCCACATGCAGATGTCAGAAAAAAACTGGAGAAGCCACAGATTTATTTCATAGGTTTAGAATGTAATTTTAATCCACTAGCTTCCATTTTCAAACTCATTAAACCATCAAGGAATGCCAAATTTGCATATAATCCATTTCTGAGATTAAGGCATTATAAAGCAATGAAAGTGGCCAGTTATCCCCAAAACATTATGAACATAAGCTTGCTGCTAAAGGGATTCTCACACAACATGTGCGCTGCTTTTAAAAGGAAAAGATCAACCATGATTAAGGGTAATGATTATTCATTAATATGATTAATCATTAGTATGATTAATCATTAGTATTTAACAAGGGTTCAGCTCCTCAGAAGATTTAACATATCTAAAATAAGATTAAAATGTCCACCAAAAAACAAACAGCCATTAGAAAATGTGACATTTTGGCTATAAACATGGATTTTTCTGGGGGTAAATCTTTGCAGAATTCAGATCTATCTGACTGAAAAAACATGAGGCTGTTTAACAAATATTTTTGAGCCCCTGCCGCAGGCAAGGAAGGCATGATACCAGGTTTTGATGCGAACAAAAAGTACGAATCAGATACATCTGCGCTAGAAGAGCTCCCAGTCCGCGAGGGCGAGGGCCGGAGCACCGACAGCTTGAGCACCTCCCGTGTTGCAACACGAGTGTCAAGAAGTGTCGGTCACCAGTTCAGAGGAGGGAATGGTCAGTCCCAACCGAATTCCACTGCCACGAACTCCCTGAAATCATGCAGATCCTCCTGGTTCGTTAGACACTGCATGGGCCGCTGAGCGAGCCTTTTCAAAGTTCTGTTATACAATTATCTCACTGAGACAGAATTCGACCTACATTTGTCAGCAACCCACAAATGAACCTCCTTCCCATGATGACACTTCAGAGCTCTCCAACTCAGGGGCAGCAACCCGCTCAGTACTGCAGGCGGTAGAACACTTCGTTTCATATGCATCGTGGGAAAGGAAGACTTACTTTGTGCCATTATGTTCTTACTCTGTGAAACTGTAATATTTAACACACTTTGCTAGTCTTTTGTCTGTAATATATTTTAGGTAAAACATAAAACACCAACATACTGCACTTTAATGTACACTCCAAAACCAATTATTATCATGCTACCAAGTCTCGTATGAACAGTATTACCTATTTTTTAAAAACAGTTTTATATTTTAGAAAATAATAAGAAATCATTTTATTCTAGAATGATATTGCTTATTTCACAGTTTGTGGTGATTACATTATTGTTCGATGGAGAAAATTTTTCATCTTTCAATGTATTTGTATAATTTTCTAACCATCGAACAAAGTAACGTTAGCTATGAAAAAGGCAAGTCATCAAGGCAGAAAAAGCAGAGTTCAAGGTAGAAAAGAAAGTTCATAATTTATTTTTGAGGATGAGAATTAGGTCTTCAAATTATCAAATCAAAAAAATTGACACAAATGGCTTGGATTCATTCATCAAACAAGTATGTACTGAAAGGGACCAGCCCTTGCCAGGCACTGGGAATATAGCATGAGGGTTAGAGGGACCGTGTCCTTACGGAGCTGACATTCGAGCAGGGAAGTCCCCCAGGGAGCACATCCGTGCATCACAGAATGGACACTGGTAAGGGCTCTGGAGAAAATGAAGCAGGACAAGGGAACACAATGACAAGGTGTGGGACTGTTGGGGGTAGTGGTTGGAAAAAGGCCATCTAACAAGGAAATGTTTACTCAGAGACCAGGGTGAAGGAACAGGAATGTGTAAACATATTGGGTAAGTGTGTTCTGGGCACAGAAAGGGCACAGGGTGTGGAGACGGTGTTGGGTACCATGCAGGAGCGACAAGCCCAGAGCACACCAGGAGCACGGTGAGAAGGGAGGATGCTTTTTGGGAGGTGAGGCCAGAGGCGGCATTAGGATCCAGATCACCTAGGGCCTTGTAGGCCGCGGTTATTCTTCAGACTTGATTCTGGGTGAGACGTCACCAGAAGGTTTTGCTCAAATAAGTGAAATAATTTGTATACCTTCAAGAGGTCACTGGTTGATAATATTAGTACATTGTCTGAAGGCAACGGTGGTAATGGAGGTAGTTAGAAATTATCTGATATGTTGTCAGGGTTTTGCTGTCAAGATTTGCTAATCGATTGAACACAGGACAAAGAGAAAGAGGAATCAAGGAGCTCATAGCTGATGGCCTGAGGAAATGGAGCGATGCAGCCAATGTCGCTGGCTGGAGAGAGCCAGGCTTGGGGAATGGTGGCAGCTGAGGTCTCTGTTTGGGCCATTTTCGGTTTGAGATGCCAGGTAGACACCCAGGCAGACATTTGCATATATGAGTCTGGACTTGAGGGTGGGGCTGGGAACATAAATGGGGGAACTATCAGCATTTAGGTGGTTTTTAAGTCATGAATCTGTATAAAATCACCTAAGGAAATGAGGGTAAATGGAGAAAACATCTTGGTTGCATTCTGGAGCTCTCCAATATTTATAAAGTTTGAGAACATAAGGAAGATCCAGAAAATAAAAAGAGAAGCCAAATAAATAGAATTCTTGCAAATGCTGAGAGCGCTCCATACGTGTAAGTCCCTGCACACATAGACACGTCCACATATGTGTGCGTGCACAACTGTGCGCGATCGCTGGTTGAGATCATTACATTAATTCAGTGACCACCAGAGGTCACCTTCTCTCAGCACCTGCCACTGGGCTAGGTACTTGGTGACCGAGATACCTCAGGATGGAACTGCTGCTGCCCACTATTTGAGGCTCGCAAGACAAGCTGTCTTGGTCCCTGTTGGTCACTCCCGACCCCCAGTGGCAATAATTACCATGCCCTCCAACCTACCTCTTGGAGGGAATAGACTTAAGTGTAGAAAAATGTTGATTGGCTAGGAGAGCTGAGAATACAAGGGAAAAGGTCTAGGACCAATGTCCCCAAACAACAAAGCTTAGTGACAAAACAGAGCTTAGTGACCAAAAACTAGGTGAGTATTAGAGATGGGTGTGGGAGTAAGAGGACATTGAACACTTGAGAGTAATAGAAAGAAAAAGAAAGGGAAATCTCTCAATCAAAGCTTTCCTTCTCAGTCATACTAAGTCCTAAAGCCAAAACCCTGGGATAAACAGAGTCCACAGTCAGACCCTGCTTTTAATTTGTGATCCCAAAAAGTGTGACTCAAAGCGAGGACCATGAAACTCCCCTGCAGCAGGGTAACTAGCACCCAAGGATCTAAGGGGCCGCCCGCACACACAGGCAGGCGCACAAGAAGCAGCGAAGCCAGGACCCCACGACCAGCTTGGGACTCACTCTGGAAGCAACTGCGAGGCAGAGGTCAGCGGAGAAACTGAAGCTAACGCTATGTTGCAACTTTGGGATTAGTACTCTTCTCTGTCCTTTCAACATAATATTTCCTTCCCACATATTTGAAGGCTGTTAAAGCTTCCCCTGGGCATTCTCTTCACCAGGCTAAATCATATCAGCACATCATCATTAGTGAAATACATCCACTAAACCCCCACCTGGAAACTTGACATTGCTCTGAGCTGGCCCGTTGGCTAGCCCGGCGATCTTCTCCCAAGCGGCTGTCCGCTGGCTCTCCACCAGATCACCCGACTTCGCTGAGGTCGGTGAGCTCCAAGCTGCACATTCTACCCATACAAATGTCTGGCCCCCAGTGTGTGGGGGAGGAACAACCATCTCATGTAATACCAGTTTGTACATTTCAGTGTCAGGCTGAAACCAAGCATTAAAAACTGAGACTGAGAAAAACTAAACATGAAACTTGAAAAGCAGTGACATCATGGAATTGCTGCACTAATAACAAAGAAAGAAAATAACGTAGTAAAAAAGTAATCAAGATGAAGATGATAAGGATAGAACCCTGGAACAATGGAATGCCAGCCTAATTTAAAACTTTAAAAAAAAAAAAAGGATTCTCATTTAAAGTATGAGAAACTGGCTGGGCACAGTGCCTCAAGCCTTGCAAATCCCAGCACCTTGGGAGGGGAAGGCGGAAGGATAGCTTGAGCCCAGGAGTTTGAGACTGGCCTGGGCAATATAGCGAGACCCCATCTCTATACGAAATAAAAATAAATAAATAAAGGATGAGAAACTGTCTAATCACATGACAAGAATTACGTGAAGGTGACATGAATCAGAGCCTGGTCAGGTTGACTTGACACTCACCCTGAACAGGGAAAGGAAAGTATAGGATGAAATAGGGCAACATAAGAGAGAGAAAAGAACTAATATTTCCCAGAGTGGTTTTGTTCTGGACGAAGAAGGAATCTGCTGGATGTAAGTTGCCAGCAAGAAGAAATGGCTTCTTGTAGAGGTTCTGGGAATGGAAGGGGTTGGGGCGGGGAGTTGTCTCTAGCTCCGGCCTCACCTGGCCCTCCCCCCTCATTGTTCACATCTGGTTCCTGCTGGATCCCACCAGGTCAGTCATAAAACCCTGGCTTTTTTGTCAAATCGCTACATGTAGTTGGCTCAAACTGAAGAAGCAACGAACATACGTCATGTCAGCTTCATTTTGCAGCTGCTACCCAACCTAGAAAGACCACGGGAAACAGAGTATATCCCCGTGGGAACCCAGCACATGAAAAGACAGGCAGCAGCCCAACAGCTCAGCTCGTCCCACCCTAAGGCACCAGTCAGGACTCTACCTAGTTGGACCTCAAGGACTGCTGAAAGCATAATCCCCAGGGAAGCTGTTTGCTGGATCAGGGTGTTTTCTCAACCGTGTGGTGAGGAGGCATTCTCTCAAAGGGGTCTCAGCGGAGTCAGCCCAGAGGGGGCCAGGATTCCAGGACTTGAACTGTGATCTCACCTCTCACTGATTTCAGCGTACTCTTTGTCTTCCTTTGCCTTTTTTGAGCTCTCGTGATACCAACTACGAAACAGGTTTCTTAAGAACGCCTGCCCTACGTCGCAGCCTGGCTTTGAGCAAAGTGAAGTTCAGCCTCTATCTGGTTTTTGAACACTATTTATTTGCAAAATACCTGTTGAGACTTAAAGTTTGCAAAGTGCTATTCTAGATGTTTTGGGTGATAGAAGAATCAGACACTATTCGTACCCTGAAGAAACATCGAGTCCGGTAGGGGAGATAAGCCATGTAAATAATAAAAACTCAGAGGAGGCAGGAGGAAGGGTTATAATGAAAGCAACCAATATATAGGCTTCAAAGAACAAGGGATTCATTCTGATTGGATGACTAGAGAAGGTTTGATAAAGATGACATGAAGAGAAAAAGGAGTACCTCAATAAAGATAGTTAATGTGCAGCATAACTGTGTGAAAGCTCCACAGAACAACATTATTTAAATGATACTTGACCTATTATAAAGTTCTATACCAATAATAGAATTTCAACTGGACCTACTTACTTTTAAGTGTAAACATAACTATTTATGTTTATATTTACATATCATTCTTTTTCCATTAAACCTCAATTGGGAAGAGTTTTTCAAAAATTGGCCCCTGCATAAAAGTTACTAGAAGAGTTTATTAAAAAATGGAGATTCTGAGGTCTGCACCAGAGCTAGCCAGATCTGATGAATCAGAATCTCTGGAGAGGACATGGGAAATCTGCATTTTTAGCAAGCTCCCTGGTAGTTCTTATGCACATTAAAATCTGAGGGCCACCACCACTGGGGTCCCCGTGGAAGAACAGAAGAAACTGAACTCAAAATTCTTACCACAGACTTGTTAACTTGTTAACGACCTGCAACTGTGTGAGGGAAGACACGCAGTCAAATCGAAGTGTTCAAGGGAGGAAGGGACAGAGGCTGCCGGTGAAGGGAACATGCAGGGAACATAACCGTCTCCCTGTGTCAACAGTGTTCAAACTCCACTCTATGGGCCCCCGACACACATACATACACTCACACTTTCATTTTAGACTCTAACGACAGAAGGTAGTTTGCAAACTAAAACCATCATCCCCATATTATATTGAATACATACATATACATATACAACGTATAAAACCCAGCACAGTCAAGGACTAATAGGCTGCTCTGACTAATCAAATATTCCAGCCAAGAGTTAATATCTCTGGCTTGCATAAGTTAATCAATTTTCAAAGAACTCTAAAGCAATAAAAGGTAACTTCAAAACTATCTCAAACATAATTTAATCTCTTTTTGTTCATGTAAAAAGCATTTCTCCAATCTTGCAGTGCCTCAGGACATTATTAACATAAATGCTCAATAAATATGTGCCGAGTTTAATGACCACCCATCAATCATTTTCCTGCACCAGTCCTGCAGTGCAGTTCCCACACTTCCTGCAGAGCCCCCACCAGGTGCTCCCCCACTAAGCTGAGCACCGCCCCCATCCTCCCCCCACTTCCCCGCCACCCTCAGAGGGGGTCTTGAGGATGTACAGAAGAGCCCATTAATTCAGAGTTGGAGGTGCACAGATTGAGAGGCACTTTGCTATATCACCACATTTTAGTTTTAGTTTACGAACCCAGTGGAAATTGACTCTGAATTTAAATGCAATTTAAATGCATTGCAATAACCCGGAGGATAAATATCCCCCTTGAAAAAGTCTAAAGGTACTCAAAGTCTACACTAGGTCAAACCACAAAAAATTGCTGTTTCTATAGGTCAGTGCCAGATAAATATCAAAAATTTATAACACGGAAATCTGGGGGCTCTAGATTTCTGTAATATGGCTAACTAGATGCAAAATAATTTAAGAAAATTTCATGTTGCCCTGGCCTAGTATATGGTTTACATGAGACAGAAAAAAAATCAGTTTTTAATAAATCCCAACTATTCCTCTGCACACACGTGCACCCACGGAGGAAAAGGAAGCAATGCCATCTGGTACATGCATTTTCAGCACATCCCAGCAGGGATAGAGAGGGCCATTCTCTCCAGCAGAAGCCACCCCCAGACTAAAGAGACTCACAAAAAGGGCAGGCTCCTGCCCCCTTCCCGGCCACCCAGCTCTTCCACAGGTTCTTGGGTTGCCTCTTAGGGACAAGGAATTCCATCCTGGTGCTCACCTACGTGCTAATGGAGCTCCAGCTGACCTCCGGGGGATCCTGCTGGGCACCAGAAGCACTGTTTCCCACGTGCTTGAAAACAGGAAATCACCACGACTCTAGTCTAACAGGCCCCATTCCCCTCTAAGGGCATAAACACGGGCCCATGGCTGGACCCTACCGCTTCGTTACTGCAGCTCCCAAGGGGGAGAATGTCTGCTTAATCTCTTACGTCCTCTCATTCAGGAAAATAATGTCCCTCTGAGACCAAAAAACGCTGCTATGTGAATGTCTTGATGCTACTGCTTTTACGTCATAAATCCACAAAGCAGGAGAGACCCAGCAGGCTGTGAGCGCCTCCAGAATCCGTGCATTTCTGAGAGGTAGAGGAACACGCTGAGGCAATCGAATATAGCACTTGGCACTCACAGGTTTGACTGGAGGCAGAAGCTTTGAGCACTTCAGGCCACTGATGCAACGTAGGCTCTGCCCTCTGAGCAGAGAGGGGACAATTTCGATATCTTGGCACAAATAGCTCTGTTCAATTAGAAAATAAAATGGAAAATGAGTCCCCACGTATTTTTTTTAGTAAGACATTCCAAGAATAAACATGGTGAGGAATGAAAATGTAATTACTTTGCTCACCACAAAGAAAGCACTGAAGGGTTAGAGGAACCTTAATGTTATTGCTGCAGTCCATAGATATCCATGCCTCGAAGAGGAACCTCAGAAAATAGGTTTAAAAAAAAAATGTTTAAGAAGAATGGGGGAAATAAATTAAGATAAAGATGCTAAAAATGCTTCTCGCTGAGTCCCAAAGAAATGGAAGAGCAGCTTCAGTTTTTCATGCCTCCTTTTCCCGGGCCCGGCAGGTCTCCTGTCTCTCCTGGAAACGGCCTTTCTGAGGTCACTCAGCACCAAAGAGGCCAGCAGGACCGCCAGAGAGGCCGACAAACCACACAGACTCAAAAAATAAGCTGCTCAGCCTACGCCTACAGTGTTAGCACCCATGAAAAATCATCTGGCCAAAATCTATTTATTTAACCAACAATACAAAAGTTATTTTGGAAATAGGTGTTTTTACAAGTTAAAATGTGATGATCATTATCTTCCTTATTTTCATTATCACTGTCCTTCTCTTTGAAGTGGCTCTGGGGTACCATAACTCATGTTGCAGGTCCTCTCTCCCAGTCGTTTTACGGTTATTCTACCAAAGCAGGGCATTTGGGGGACACGCTGTGGTCAGCGAAGATGCCACTTGTCCCACCTTCTCATTTTCTCTTGTTGAGTTACCTGCATGAAACCTTAAAATCACCAGTCAGGTTACAGATCTTTGAACTTTCATTTGGGATCTGGGTTAGTACTACCCATTACCTAACATTTAAAAAAAAAAAAGCTCATTACACTACACGACATGTATATACAATAAGGCCTTTGTCCTTAAAAGAAAAACATAATTTTCAACAGAGTCAGCTCCCAGAAGCCAAGGGAGCTAACATCCAAAACCTAATATAAACATAAAGACTTGTGTAGAGATTTTGGAGTTAGCCTCAGTGAGAGGGGCTGGAAACAACTGGGGAGAGCCAGCTACAGGGATCGGGAGGCATTTCTCGTTGCGACTTTTGAAAGTGGAAGTCAGATAGTCCCAGAACCTCCTTCGCACCTCCTGCATTGTCACTTACGGTTCTGCTTTTGACAGCAGGATATGTCTGTAAGAGGGAATGTTCCCTTTATCACAAATAAAAGCAAGTCTTAATGTCTATATGATCCTGTATTTTAAAATGTGATTACATTCCTTTTGGGAAAAAAAAGCATGTTTTTGTAATGATTATTTAGAATGTCTTTTATAGAGGAGGTTGACCTTCTGTGACAAACTCTCTGGGAGACTCACTCATGTTTTGGAACTTGGAGTTCCATTCTGGGGGAGCTATCCTAAGTGCTAACAACCCGAACTGTAAACAGGAAACTCCAGCCCAACTCCCACTCAAGTCCCAAGGTTGTGGACCTCTTGCCGAAGCTTAGGCCCTGACAGAGATGACCGTGACAAGGTTCTTACACTTGAGGACATCATCCCTAGAGATGTGAATTTGCCCAAGTCGCTACACCACAAGGCAGAACATGCCATGTAGGAGAAGCAGCAACAGGCTCCGAGGGGGTTGCAGGATGGCTGGTCCCAGGCACATAAAGTTGCATGAATCTACCGGGCCCACATGTCAAAATCTAGTCACACCAGTTCACCTGGGTTGTCCCTTTATAGGACAAGGCCTGATCCCGCAGGTAAGCACAAGTGGTTGGTCGGAAAGCAGGACACTGGGCCACTCAAAGTAGACGGGGCTCAGAAGTGTCGGGTTCAGGGGGCCCACTCGGTAATTACACGCTTTGAAGATGAAAAAGAGAGAAGCAAGCCTGCTTTCTAATCCCCCAATACTACCAGGGTTTTCCATCTTTAACAGAAAAGCAGTCATCTCTCCTGATACCCTATTGTCTTACCCTAGGGAAATTCAGAGTAAACACATGTCATGGGTGTTGACAATAAATTGTAATAAAAACAGTCTCCATTGGATCACTTCTTAGAAGTATGGCACAGGCGGCAATTTCGCAGCATGCAGATCGTGGCAGTGGGTACTATTGCTGAAGTTCTTACCACGTCTCAGACCACGTTTTCAGAATTTTACATTTTTTAACTTGCGATTCAGACAAGAGCCTCGTGATGAACAGAGAGAGGTGGAGATACAGAAATATGAGGCCACTTACCTAAAGCCATACAACTATTAAGGGGTAGAAATAGGAACCATGATGCTATCATTTAAGAATATATTCATTAAATTATGTGCTAAGAATTGGCTTACGGTAAACACTTCACATTCTTCTATTCGAATTCTTGCCCTTCGTAACAATTTCATTCACGCTGTTTACAAACGGCTTTCACAAACATCATCGCCTTTAACCCATTTGCATCACCTCAGTGAATGTCCACAGCCAGCCACTTAGGTCTGCATTGTGACTTGTCCAGTACTCACAGCTAAGGCTCAGAGACAGCAAGGCACCTGCCCAGTGGTGCCCAGATGCCAGGCGGCCTGGCTGAGACTTGAACCCATACATTCCGACACCAAGACCTCCTCTCCACAGCTGTCCTCCCCTGACAAAATGGGCATAAAAAATGTCATGAAAAAAGAAAATATTTTACCTGAAGACCTAGAATTTGACATAAAATCATATCATAATATTTCTAAAGCATCATTAACAATTTAATAGAGCAAACCTGAAAGTTCATAATCATAAATTTTTATATTAATCAGACTCTTTCATATTGTTACTTTTAATCGTAATAAAAAAAAAGTCCATTTTACATTTAACTATAGAAACATTCCAACAATGTTTGCAAAAAGTATATTAGTTTTATCCATGAAATTAGTTTTGTTTTGGTACCTTTTAAAATTTCATGTGGTATTTATTCACTTTTGTTATGATCTTTTAAAATTAAAGTTTGGAAAATTTGTGATTTTGGCATTAAATTTTTTAAATCCCTACACCGTCTTAGTTTGGGATTCTTGCCAAATGGGCTTCCACCAAATCCGATCTATGATCAATTCAATTCCGTGTGCAAATGTGCAGGAGGTACTGGGGGTTGGGACAATCATTTATTGTTTCAATTAGTCTAAGAAGATGAAATTTCCTTCTTTGATACCCTTCTAGAACCTTCAGTCTAATGCTCTGCCACATTTAATACCACCAGCCTTTGTCTTCTTCAAACATCCTCTGCCTTGGCCTGTGTCTTCCCGTTTTTTTGCCTGCCTCTCAACTATTGCCCACGCTCCTTCATAGGTTTCTCCTTTTCTAACCTTCTCTTAGAAATAACCCGTCTAGTCAATACTATAGGCCCATTTATTAAAATCTCAATTTAGACCCCTTTCCAAGGCAAATAATTTATTCTCAAAGCTTTGAAGTTTATTTATATGCAGAAGTTAACAAATTGCTAACCTCTAGTCCTGAGTTCTCTACACTGAGATCAAGATCCATATTTTTAAGAGCCTAAAGGACTTTTTTTACTTAGAAGGTCTACCAAGCCCAATTCTTCACATCTAAACTGGTTACCACCCACACATCCACATCCCTGACCCCTTCTCTTCCTGCACTGTCTAGGCATTGGCTAGAACTCTCAAAATTCCCTTCAATTTGCCCCATCTCTCGCCTCCGCCATCTACTTTCTTGCCAAGTGCTGTCAACTTGGGCTCTCAAACTCCTCTGCAAGTCTAGGGGTTCTCAATGCCACAGACACTGGTGCTCTTTTTAAAAGTGAGCCACCCAATTCTCATTAATTTATAAAATTTGTGCTACAACTGAGCACATATACTATCATGAAAATGCCTACCAGACTGAATGATTTGCCAGATGGATCATGCAGCAGTGTAAACCAGGGAACCACGGTGAGTACGGTAAGAGAGCTCACTCTCAGAACAGAACTCTGAGAGTGAGCTCTGGGAAGTGAACCATTCCACTCAAGTAGCAGCACCCTGCTCTGGAGACGCCAAGTGACAAGCAAAGTGGTTGTGCTACAGGGACGCCCTACACTATAGGGCGTCATTATAAATCACTATAATGACGACTGCATTTTAGCTACTGTGTCTTGCTGAGTGTGGTTTGGTGTCTTTTAACCCAAATATTCTAGAACTGGAAAACAGTTAAAGAAATTCAAAAGAATGAACAACACTGGTGTATCTCCACACCTTTTTTCCATTCCCACTGCCCACCCCTGCTCCAGGCTGCTTATTCTCACCTGACCACAACATGTCCCTGAAGGCTGTTGTCCAGACTCCAGCCTCTGCACACTCCAAACATCCCCACAAAAGCTTCTAGTGACCTTTATATAAAACGCATCTTAGTCATACAGCTGCACACAAGTATTAAGTGGCTTCCCCCGGTTACAGGAATGGAACTGATATCCTTATTATTGCATTCAAGGTGCTCCCGTGCTGGCTCCCAGAGAGCTTTCTAACTCCAGCTCCTTCAGAGCTCTGCACACACTGGACCCTGCCATTCCTGCACACCCTAAGCACATTCCGTTCCGTGTCTTTCCTCCAATAAAGCTTTGCCTGGACTACCTCTCTTCCCGCATGAAGGTCGCAGATACTTTGGTCAGAGCACTCATCTGCAACCCCCTTAGTACTTGGGTTCGAGTCTATTATAGTACTTTTCTGTCACTTCTGTAAAACTCATTTATCCACGTGTCCATCTCCCCCGTCAGGCTGTGGACAAGAATCTATCCTATTGGCCTTTGTCTCCTCAAAGGAACCAGCACAATGTTTCAAACACAGAAAAGGCTAAAAATAATAAAATAAAATGCAAGGGGGCTGAGGTGTGGAAAGAAGGAAGAAAGAATAATATTATTGAATTTATAACCTGCTATCCCTAGTGCCTTGAGCGGTGTTTTATAGAATTAGAACTGGGAATCAACAGGTCTTAAAATACACACCCAGCTCATTTGCTGATCTTAACTAAGTTCAACAAGCACACTTGACCTCCTCGTGCCATGAAAGGTGGTGTTATTTGTGTTCTTTTATAGCACAAAGGATTCAATATACCATCAGTTAGACAGAAGTGTCATAAAAGAGGGTGTGAAAAATGATATCCTTTATTTATTCAGTACAGTTTTATTAACTGGTTTTATTTTCCATCGTATTGCCTTGCCTGGCTTTTCCCATTATCTCTCCCATGCTCCTTCCCTTGCCCTACCTGTATTCCAGTGTAGGGAAGGGACCTCTTTCCCCAACACTATTTTCTACACTTAAAACACGGTTTACTGTTGATGCGCATGGTCAAGTCCAGTGCCGGGAAACCAAATAAAGCACACTTGAAATGGGATGGGGATGGGGAAGGGGAGCAGTGAGTAAGTAGGCAGCAAAAACACACTCAGGTCTGGAACGGGGTCGAGAGACTTCCACAAGGCAGGCCAGGAAAATCCCCACGATGCCAGACCACTAGGCAGTTTTTCCAGAATTACAGTGCTCCCAACTCCCAACCCTATCCCTCTGCCAATAAAAGTACAAGTGAAGGTGACCCCACAGGCACAGAGATGTAAATACTCTGCAAGAAAGGAGGCCCCTCTTCCATGGAAAGTTTTTTTTTTTTTTTTTTTTATGTTTAATGGAGAGCAAGGGGAAAACTTACACCAGGGCCCAAAGAACACTGGACCAATAAGAAAGCAGCCTAGATCAGCCCGGTCCAAGTCTGGAGGGGCAGAAAAACTCACTAAACGTTACCGGCTAACCTTGTTCATTCACAGCAATGGGTGGGCTTGGCATCATTAGCCAGACGTCTCTATCGGCTTCCCTTTTCATCCTTTTCTGATAAAACTTTGCATCCTAGTCCATGTGAAGAAATAAGAATTTTTTAAAAAATCACGCCATCATCAACAACAGCAATAAAAAATCATTCCAGACAGCTTACTATAAGCCATGCCCTGGGCCAAGCCTTATAAATTGTACCTTATTTAATTCGCACAGCAACTCTATGAGCGAGATGCTGACATCCATCTCACTCTCCAGTTAAGGACACTGAGCTTTAGAAAGGCGAGGAGATTGTCTCGAGTTCGCCACCAGTTAGATTTGAACCCAGGCCTGTCTGATACCTGGGCCACAGCTCTTTGCCTAAATGATATGATGCCAGCCAAAAGCCATGTCTTCATTGGAAAGGCTCCAAATTCCAGACTTGCTTTGTGCTACAAGATCAAAACCACTCTAACTGCCCCCAAGGAGCTAGCCCCATGGAGGCTGAAACTACTCACTGAAAGCCTTGAAGGTATCTGTAGATATTTTTAAGTAGTAAAGGACCAGCAGAGGCAAATTGGTTTAGCAGAGAAAGAACTGGCTCCCCATCCCAGTATGTCTCTTAGTAACTGTGTGACCTCAGGAGACTTGCTCTGCTCCTCTGGGCCTGAATAAAGCGTGGATAACTATCTCCGAGCTGGTCTTTGTGAATTTGCCAACACAATTCCATAAATTAGTTACTTTCCCCCAAAACTGTTTTACTGGAAAGCAGTTGGTCACCTTACCTTCTAAACAGAGTAAAAATTAAAGAATAAATAAATAAGATCACTTTCTTAGTGAGCATCCCAAGTCTAGAAATGATAAGAAATAACTCTGAAAAAATATGGCAATCTATGTATTAATATATGTTCATATATCAAGTGCAGTATTGCTCTAAACACATCTGGACTACTTTATATCTCTTCTGCTTTCTCTCTCTCTCTCCACCCATCTCTCTCTCTCATACATATACATAGGAATTGAATCCTCATGCAGTGTTATCTCCCTCCTTCTCAAACATGTGCCTAACACTTGCTCAGACAATAGATTTCTCTTCTCCAGCCAGTTAATTTGAACAATGAAAAACATGAGGATTTTATGGAGATAAGGCACCCGAGAGAATTTAAGATGCTGGGAGCTACTTGTTTAGCGATAAAGGATTTTTGTGATTAAAAAGGCATTAGACAGCAGACAAGGTCTCCTCTGTTTTCACTATTTGGTTGGCTCCAAGATAGGTGGAGCCCTGAATCTTGTAACACTGAATTTCACATTGCTTTTTATAAGCAAAGGGTCCATTTCTACATTGCACCTCTGGATTTAAAAGAGGAAACTTCAACCTCAAAATAATGTTTTTTGCTGAGCAAAAGGTATGCCAAACTAAGCTATGACTTCTGGTTTTCTGAGTTCCAGCCTCCAAAGTTTTCTCAGGTTTCTAGTACGGGGCCCAACTCACTGGCTCCTGCCATTTCCTCCTATTCTACAGTCAAGTGGAAACGGCTAAGAAGTATGAGGACCACTTATCATGGACACTTGGTGGATTTTGGAGATGTCCAGAGATCCAGGGAATGACTTTGGATTCACTTACCTGGGGACAGCTGGCTCCTATCAGCTATATTTCAGGGCAGGCACCAATGTGTTTTTCTACATATTATAGGAAAAATAATCCTAGCAAGAAGGGGGAAAAATGTCACATGAGATGGTAGTAAGTCTGGACCTGCCTTCCTCAGCCCCGTAACAGACTACTTAGTATGGTGGGGAAAAGTCGTGCTTTGCTTTCTCACTAAATAATAAAGCACGTGCATCTTTTAACCTCAGTTGCCCACCCAGTTCTCTAAATTTTAGGACGATGGGCCAACTTCTCACCTTCCCTCCAGAATAGGTGAACCAAAGCTTTTTGGCCTACACACTTTAAAACGAGATTCCACTGCCAGCCAACAAACAGGTTGTTCTTGGACCAGGACTGGCTCTGGCAGGATGCTCGGATCTGTGCAGACGATGATAAATGAGAATAAAATTATTCGGTTCTGCTTCCCGTGGCCACTGCGCCCACTGTCATCCTCAAAACCTCCGCAGAAATGAGCTCACTCCACTTTTGAAACATTTTGCAGCTTAAAAGTTTAAATCAGGCCAAGTTGATTTTGTGGGGTTTTTCAAGCTTTTACTCTGTAATTACACACAGGACTTTGTGCCACCTATTTCTTCCCAACTGTAACATTTAACATCTTTTTTAAGCATACCTTGAGGTTAGCTTTTTTTCTTTTTCTTTTTTTTTTTTTTAGTATATGTTATGAAATAAGATACGAGCTTATGCTCAGCCTTAGGTACCTTTCTGCCAAAAGGCTGGACCAACACAAACTAAATATGACTATTCTCTTTATCCAAAGTACAGTTGAGACTATTACATACCCTCTTAATGTACTTACATAAAACTAGCTCACGACTAACGCTCCCTGCAGGTCAACTGAAATCATAACGAAATGTTCCTTTCATATAATGGGATTAACAAATGCTAACTAAGTGAACTCCAGAAAGATTCAGAAGAAAAAAACAAAATAACTCAAGAAATGCCAAAAGGTAAAATAATTTTCTATTTTCTCCTTGCTTTCTCGTATCTTTAACTAAACAAATAGCCTATGTCTCACGGTTATAGGCATGTGGTCTGGAGGCAGACAAAACTGAGAGTGAGTTCCAGCTCTGCTGTTGACTCAAAAGTGACCTTCACAAGCTACTTAACCCCATAAACCTCAGTTTCATCTGTGAAATAAAGGTACAAGCCCTCAAAGGATTTTTGTGAGAATTAAATTAAATAAGGTAGGTTTGGTAAGTGCCCAGCAAGTAAAAAGTGTTTCATAAATGTTTACTATTGCTATTATCAATCTGCTAAATATGTCTACCTTCCAGCCTAAGAATAAAAATGCCGAGCAGCCTCTGGGAGTCTGGGGTGCTTTGAAATCCATGAAGTGCAGTGGGCCCACAGAAATGTACAAGAGCGTATACAAAGAGAGGAGTGGGCATCCATCTATTCTTACTCTTACCAAGTCAATACAAATGTTTGGGAAGCAATAATGACTGTGACAACTTGGGTCCCATAATCCTAAACCCCTATGAAGATCATGATATCGCTGTGCCTTTCAGCTAATGAAAGAGCTCCTAGTGGATAAATCCAAGGGTAAGTCCGAGAGCCAGAGTCCTGATGTTACATATTTAGAAAGGATTTCTGACATAACTCACCCAGGGTAGATACTTCCAAATATTACTTAAATATTAAAGACATAAATGAACCTACTACCCTTCTGAATATAATCAATACTTTTCTGAAATAAATATCATTTCCACTTGAATTCCAACTGATGCATCTTTTCAGATTTACTCTTTACCTTCAAAACTGCAGGATTTTAACGCCTATCTTCTTATCACTAAGTTTCCCACTTTCAGAGAAAGGCACTATTTCCCACTGAGATAGGAGTACCAAAAAGGAGGTATGTTGCTTGGAGAATTTTGCATAATGTTATTTGGGAACAGTCTGCAAAACCCAAACTGTATATGTAAACTTTATAAATGGGAATATTGACGAAGAGAAAAACAATATTTTACATGTGGAGCTCTCAGCACATTTAAATATTACTTGGTCAGGGTAATTTCCTCTGAAATCATAAGAGATTAAAATAAAATAATTCACTCACAGTATACAGATAAGAAAAATTAAAAAGGAAGATTATACACACACACTGCATTTGTAAATCTACAACTGAGTCAGAATTTAAACTCAAAGCTCCTTTTCAACAAGTGCTTTAGTAAAAGATCATTAATTAACATGACAACCCATAAACACAAAATCCAAAGACCCCTCTCCCTTACCTCTTTTTTGTTAGGCACGATATTTATTGTGTCAGCAAATGCAGTGCGTTTTTACTTGTTTCTGTGGATTTCCTTAGTCTCGAGAAGCTGCGAATCATTTGATACCTTCACCCATTTATTTATCACTGTGCAACATTGACCTTAACTCTGGTCGTGAAAAAGTTTGGGTAGTGTAAACTCAGAAGGCTTGGCTTTCGCCTAAACAGAGATGACTCCCTTCCATACAGCATGCTGATCTGGTAACAAGTAGTTATCTATCATTTCTGGGCTTTGAATTTGACTGTCTTAATTTATTTCCAACAGCGTTTTGTGATGAGTAGTTTTGAATTAAGGTTTCCCAAAATTGATTGACATGTAAAACACTCTTAAGCAAAAATGTTGCTCTTTATGGGTCTATAATTCATCTCAGAAATTCTTATTTATATTAATCTCCCCAAGTAGTTACTTATTAGACTTATTATTAACTATTAAACTTAAGTAAATCGAAACAAATTATTACCTTTTTGAACCTACTAGCCACTGCCAGTGTTAATTAAGCAGCTGACAGTTAAGTGTCACTCTCTCTTAAGGATAAAATTGTCCTTTCTGATTAATGCTTCCAAATCAGAAGTAAAGATTGTATTTGAGAGCTTAGGGTATAAAAAGCAAAAAGAAAATCCAAAATAACATCTTGTCCTCATGGGGTTTTTTTGTGGCTGTCACCTCTGTTTCCCCCATCATAAATCTTATTCCTGATGTTTATACCTAAATGTTATCTCTTCTCATTTTCCTGCTAAGCTCAAATCATAGAACCAAGGCAGAAAGTCTGGTGGCACCTATGATTTGGTGGCAGTAGCCATTACTGGAAACAGACATTATAAACTGTAATTTTCACCAAGACAATATCAGTTTAATATAAGTTTACTTCTGTAAGAATGATGAAAAAGATAAGAATTTCCAGTTGGATGAAATGGAAATTGCCAAAGTCCACAAAACTCAGAAATTCAACTGGATTCAATTCACAAACTATGGGCAGTTATGTGCAATTTTGTAATGACTAAAGAGAAGTTTTAGGATCTGGTTATATTATCACATTTAATGGACTCATCTTGTCAGAGGAAGCAATTGAGTTCATATTACCTGATCTCCACACTTACCGAGCAGACACACATAATGCAAGGGTTGTCCGTGATAAATGGAATCTGGAGGACTTCACCTTCATTTTCACATTTTGCAACAGAACCTGAAATTAAGGGGAAAATTTTTTAGTTTAAATTGAGCTTAGTAGCATTATTACAACATTTTAAATTTTTACACTACTCCTTTTGGAAACATCTGCCCAAATTTCAGAAAGTCTTAATGAATTTTACGTTATCAAACTCACCAAAAACAACCCCCTGGGAAAAAAAATCCATTTTGAATAGTTTTATTTAAACAGGTAAAAAAAAAAAAGACTGTGATATAGAGATAAATTTTCTCTTCTCAGATGATTTAAACACAATTCCAAGTATTTCACTGGACCTTTAATAACAACTCCTCCTTTATGAAGGCATTTCAACTAAACACACACCCCTATATGCAAAAAATTTAGATTGGCCATTAGGGCAGATTTTATATTTGAACAAAAGTTAAGATCCCATCAATGAACATCAATGCCTTTATATGGATCGGCCTCATACTGTCTTGGGTTGAAATCACTTTTTGAAAGGCAATCCTCTTTTCTCTTCTCCTAGAAATCGCCTTGATATTTTCTTTTCCTCACCAGGTGTCAGTAAAGTATGTCCTTCAGAATAGCAACTGAGGTCTTCACCTGTCTGAAAATATATAATTATTATATCCTGCTATTAGTATGTTTTTTAAATATGATAGTTTCTTTAAATTCAAGGTCTGGAAAACTGGTGCTTTAAAAAACACTCTTAACACAGTAGATATACTGGAACCCTACAGAGTGAGAAAGGAGGATGTAAGGAGAACGGCACAAAATTTTTCCCTAATTGTGTAGGGGGAGAAAAGATTAAAATAAGTGTTGAGAAAAACATTAAAATAAATTAAAAATGTTCTCAAATTCAGTAGAAGGATGTCTGTTATCACTGAATCAAAGGTAACAGCCTCTCAGCCCTCAACCTCTTCACCTACTCGCCGCCTTCCCAGCCCTTAACCCCCGGGCTTCACTTCATCGCCACCCCCATCAACCAGCGAGGGGCAGGCGCCAAGGTGCAAGCTCCAAACCCTCCCGAGTTCCGGGCAAGCCAGCGCCTCCTCTCCCAGGTACCACGCCAGCGTCCCGGAGGGCCAATCCCTCCACCCCCTCCCCTACCTGTCAAGAAGGAGGAAGCCAGAGACATAGGGACCCCCGAGCAATTGAGCAGCAGCAAGACGCAGCAGGTAATCCCAGGCGAGCGCCGGCAGGGACGCTCAGCCAGAGCCCTGACGCCGGAGAACCAGAGCATCGTCACCTGGAGGGAATCCCCGGCGACTGCAGGTCCTGCGCCGCCGCCTCTGCTCTGCTGCCGCCGCTCGCAGTCAAAAAGGGCTCTCAGCCGGCGTGTCGGGAGACAGTCCGCGAAGGAGGGAGGCGGGCGCCCGGGAGCTGGGGGGGAGGCGGGGGGGCGGGGAAGGGGGTGCGAGAGAGGGCGGGAGGGGGAGGCGAGGGTTGGGGGGCGCCCAGGGAGGAGGGGTCCTGTGGCACGGCTCCTCCAAAGCAGCTTTTTTTTAAGGCAGTTGCTTGCAGCGGCTTAGTCGTCAGCCCCTCCACCCCGGAGAGGGGGCCAGCAGGAGGGGGTGTTGGAGCCGCCGGAGATGGACGGAGAGGAGCGGCGGCGCTGCCGACTGGGCATTGCCGCTCCGCCGCCGCCGTCCGGGCTGCAGCTACCGCTCCCCGCGCTGCCGCTGCCGCAGCCGCAGTGTCCTCCACTCCTGCACTCCCACCTCCTGCCGGCCCTGCCGGCTCCCTGACCGGCCGGCGCGCACTCGCTCCGGCGCTGGAGACAGGGGCGCACCGGGCGCGTCCCGGAACCCGCTGGGGGCGCCCGGGCGCAGGAGGGACTGCGGGATCGCTGCGCCGGCAATGCGTCTCCGCCCGGCCTCCAGCCCGCTCCCCAGCCCCTCAAGGGAGGCGGCCGGCCCAGGGGCGCGGAGCACAGCGGGGAAGACGCGCGTCCACCGCCCCGCGAGCGCTGCGCCTCCTCCCTCTCCCAGGGGAACCCTCCCCCACGGGACATGCCGCAGCACCAGCTCTCACGCCCGGGCGCCCCAACCCTCTGAGGGAGCAGCGAATGGGGCTCGGGGGCGCCTCACCACCCCTGCACGCTCCCGGGTGTCCCAACTTAGGGAAGGGGCGACAAACCCGGCGCAGGAGGGCCCCGGCAACTTTTCACGCCCTGTTATGCTTCCCTCTGGCGGGGGTGCGACAGCGGGCTACAGGGCTGAGCGGACACAGGGGCGAGTGGTCTTAGAGACAAGTGCTTTGTGCTTATGTGTCTGCGCGTCCCGGCAGTTGGGAACACCGAAGTAGAAACGACATGCCAGGTCGATTAATAAATGCACAGAGGCAACCGCCTTTCGCCCTTAAAAGAGGAACAGTTGCTCCGAGACTCCGCCCTTCCAACCTCGGGCGGACTGGGACGGGGAGGTGCTAGTTGACTAATCATTCATTCACCCGCGAAAGAGGGAGGGACCCGCCCCGCCGCTAATCTCTGGCTGGGGCCGCCGCGCCGGCGGCCTGGACAGCTCGGAGTTCCGCCGCCCCCGCTGTCCCGGCTGCGCCCTCCTGGCCGCCGCAGCTCGGGGTATCCGGGAGTCCGCTCCTATGATCCCCCTGGCTGAATCGCCGCCTCCGCCCAAGTAGTGTCACCTTCTACTCAAAAGGGGTGCGATCAAGGAGAGAATTTTTCTAACCAAATTATAAAGGCACGGGGTGAGATGAGGGACGCTTGGCAAGTGCTGGGACCTGCTGATCAGCTGTCCTTGAAGCTCACTGTGGGCCACTGATTTCCTTTCCCCGAGAATGGAAACCCGGTCCCTGCACGCCCATCCTCCCAGCGGCGGGTCTGCCTGGGTGGATCCAAACAGCAAATCGTTGACGAGCCAAGCTTACCCCCATCCCGACCCCCCAGCGGAATGGACCTATGAGTCTCCTGGCAAAGTGGGTTGTTTGCATTTGTAGAAACTACACCTATGAAAATAAATTAGTCTGTTTGCTGACACATTTAATCTAGCTTCATCTTACCGTTCCCCGATTTTTCAACTGTTTATTTGTTTTCGTTTTTCCGAGTGGTTTGGGTCCTTCCCTTAATTAGTGCAGCATTACCTACAACCCAACACACCGAGGAACCGATAGGAGCACATTGCGCTGACGGAGGAAAAATAAGAGAAGGGAAACTTGTCATTAGCTTAGCATGCTCCATTTCCCTCTCGAAACAGATTTTTAGCGTAAAATTTAAATTAAAAAGAAGGATGACATCTAATTGCTTTTCCCCCCCAAATAAAGCCATACCAGGCAACTTCTCGAAAATCAGTGTTTAATGTATTTACTAATCATAAAGATAACTTGCAAAAAAACCTCTTCTCTAAACCCACCTTTAGTTTCCACGGTGACTCATGAAAAATAAAATATAAAATAAAACCTTTTATTGCTACAGATAAACACAATCAGTTGAAACCACCATCTCTTCTATCTAAGAAGGTTCTCCCTGCATGAGGTTTTTAGATAAAATTGTTAATCGTGACTTAATTAAGGAAAACTGAATAATGGGGAGACTGGGCGACTTTTTGTTGCCCTAGACTTTAGCAGTGGATTGGATAAAGGCGCACTATGACATTGCAAGACATTTGAAGAGTGCGAGTGAATTACTTTGGTGTGCCTGCCTTTCTTCCCTGGTATCAGCCATACATTCTCACAGTTTGCATGACAGATTTCTTTATGACAGAATCTAGCTGTGTGTGGCATTTCCACAATCAGTAGCATGATGCTTTGGGTGCACTGGAACACTCCCTGTAGGTGCAGATCCAAAAAACCACCTGGAAAACATTTTCATGTGCCTGGTAGTTTGCGAATGGGGAAGATACACAGAAGCCTTTGGCAGCCCTGTCTCTTCTTCCTGTTTGTTAAATCCGCTGCCACTGGTGATTTCCCTTGCTGCCTTCTAGGCAAATGGGCCCTGCTTCTGAAAGAGCAGCCTTCTCCCCAAAGGGCTGGTTAGGACGTTCCCCCAGGCATCTACTGCTGCTGCAATCACCCCTTCAAGTAACAGTCTATCAGCTGCCAATTGGGCTCTGTCTGCACAAAGCTGAGATGGTCCCAGGTCAAAAAGAAAAAAGAATGCCTGCACCGAAAGGCACACAGATCTGCCTTCACATTTAAACCAAATAGCGGCACCGTCCAAATCCCAAAATGGCCTTAACTGAAATCAAAAGGAGAAAAAAAAAATTGTGTTTGGCTCAGAACATTTGTAATGGAAAGCATCATGATCAGGGAGCCATGTCATGGCTGCTTATGACATCTTTCAGGGGGAAGGACATAATGGGGCCCAAAGACCAATATTTAACTCAGGGCTTGTCACAGTTTCAATTAGACAAAGCACTGTCTCCTCTTTCTCTCTCAAAAATAAACTGTGTGATCTAATCAGACTAAAAGGGAACCAGGCCTGTGGTAAGAGAAATTTTCCTCTTCTTCTCTCAAAATTATCACGCCAAATTCTCGCTGAAAAATTCAACTGAATGTGCCACTCAATAATGCGGATTCAAGTCCCAAAGTTATTTCCAGAGAAATCACATCAACCCAGCTCCTAAAAATAAAAATAAATAGATGCTTCAGAAAGGAAGCAAGGTAAAGGAATTGTGACACCAACCTCCAGGGCAGGCTGGAAGGTATTCCACGTATTTATGAGGGTTATACCTTACAAAAGGCACCTGGCCAGGCATTTAGACTTTATTTTAGACGGGATAAAGATAAAGGATTGTGATGCCAAGGACCTTACAGTCTAGCTAGGTACATAAAGCATGTTTATAATGAATACGGTACAAGGCGGGAAATGAGTATAAGAGAAGATAACATGCCAGGGAAGTTTAAGAGATTAAGCTTCCTGGAGGAGGTGGCTCTGAATGAAGGAGAGGCTTTAGTGAGGGAAGGGCGATCTGGGCACAGCAGGGAGCCACAGCAGAGAGGCTCAGGGTATACACAGAGGAGGGGAAGCTGTCATGCTATTGGCCCTGTCTGCTGGCTGAGCCCTTGGGAGGCTTGGAGATAAGGAGGAATGCAAAGGCAGCATTTGAAGGATCCACCCCAGCTGACCAACAGGCTGCAAGTGCCTGAAACAACCAGACTACATTTCTTTAGAATGGAAATTTTTTCTACATCTGTATTTAGCAATCTGAACATTCGGTCAGTATTAATCATAATACTGGAGAGCACCATTTCCACTTTCATACGTTGGAAAGGTGATGGAGTATGAACACCTGCATCATTATTTCTTAACCTCCTCAGCAAAGGCTATATGATTCTTCTTGGGATGAAAGTAGAAATGCTACCTTTGACTATTTTTTAAAGCACTGGAGATCTCAGAGATCATATAAACCAACCCCCTACCCTTTCACTTTAATAGTGAGAAATCGAAGGGCTGCGAGATAAAGGATTTGCCCAGGGTTACATAACTAGTAAATGGCAAAGCCCATTTAAACAGGGTTCCTCTGGCTCCCATCATGATGCTTTCCATTACACAGGTCCTGCCTTCTTGGATTATGAGTAGTCATAGAATTATAGGAAAAACCATTGGATGTTTTAGATATGATGCAAATTAAAATTACAGAGTTGGCACAAGAACTCAAATATTTATTGAACTAAACTGGTATCAAGAATACAAGTTGTAACACTGTAAAAAGCAGACCACAACTTAACTCACCAGTTAAACAGTGAATTTATTCTGAGGTCACCGGGCTAAAATGTTGAAGAACTACACTTTCTTCTAGGCTTTGCTACTGGTTTTCTTGGTTTTATAGAGGAGTGGGCAGCACTGAGGCTAGTGAGAAGTCCTCTGGATTCTGCCAGTGGGCTTTAATGTCATTCCAAAAATCAGAGGCTCTAAATTTACTTTTGGGTGTCATTTTTTTGAGTGGGGAGTGTGGCGACAATGATAAAAGCATCATTTCAGTGGTATTCGTCTGATTTATATAAATGACCATTATTAAAATTGAATTATTAAGTCATTAACCTAATCTTTTCTCACTTAATCATTTTTTCATTGTTTGTAACCTTAAGGTTCTTTTCATGTAACTGTAACTGTTACAGAGATTATCCATTTCTAAAGCAGGGCATTTCAATGAGGATGACAGAACCAAGACATTTTTAAACACAATCATATCAATTGCTTTTTTTTTTAAATTTTGAATTAATATTGTAATAAATAAAACCCCTTCATTCCTTCCCTGGCCCTGAGCCATTCCTGACCCCACCCCATTCCCTGCCTCAAAGATGATGGTATGTCATGAGTAATGGTGTGAGGTTTGCTGTTTCACATAGTACTTGTTCATTTAAATGTCCATGAGCCAAATCAACTGGATTGGAATTTAACAAATTCTCCAGTTCTACAATTAAAAGAAAACAAAGTTCTGCAATTAGCGCAAAGAGTTTTTTAAATTTCCCTCAAAACATCAAAAGTATTTTCATGTACTGATTCATTGTCAGTGGCTCGCTGAATAAGTTGTTTTGATATTGGAAGTTAAAAATCAGATATAAATTTGACCCCATCACTAGGTAGGTACCAATGTTGCTCATTTATAGAGAATGATCTTTGAAAAAGGGTCCCCTTCTCCAAAACAAATTTACCCAATCACTAGCTCCATAGGCACTAAAGCTGCAATCCCATCTCGGTCTATCCGTAGTGGGAGACAGTGGAGGGAATCTCAGAATAAACCCAGGGTAGCAAAATATTAAATTAATGCCCTGCTCCCATTTTTCTAGGTTGCACCAGTTCTCCTACAAGACTTTAAATCACTCTCACCTGGAATAAGCATCAACAGCTCTGGAGGAGACGCCAGGCTGTCCCCCAATATCTATTCTTTCTTTCTTTCTCAATATAGAACCCCCAGTTTGTGCAGTGTATATGGTTTACCAGCAGTAAAGACCACTTTTCTCAGTCTCTCTTATAGATAAGAGTGATCCCATGACCAACTTCTGGTGAACAGGTTAGAAATGCAGATGTGTCCATAAAGGAGGGACATGCTCTTTTTCCTTCTCTTCTTCCTTTCTGATGGCTGGAATACAGGCAGAATAGTGTGGCTGAAGCTCCAAACCTCCCTGTCCTGCGAAGAGACCTTGGGAAGAAAGCCTCTGGGAAACAGCAGAGCAAGAAGAGAGCATCAGGCCCTGACATCATGAAGTGCAATCAGCCAAGCTGTTGCCCTTGTCTTTCCTAAACATGAGAGGAAAATCAGTGGCTACCGTGTTTTAGCATTTGTTAGTTTGGTTTTCTTTTTCTTGTTCTTATTTTTGCTGCTAAACCTGAAATCTTCTGAAATATTTAGTACACACTACAGACAAAAAAATAAGTGTTCAAGAAATAGCTAAGTTTGTTAATTAATTCGTTAATGTAATTATTAATGTTTGAAGCATTTTCAGAGCCAAGAAACAGATCTTACAAGATATAAATATCTTACATAATTTATATGTATTAATATCTTATACGATTTAGGAAAACTTACAATGTTCTTTATGTAAGAAAAAAAACCTTTCAGATATTTGTACATCCACTTTCATAGCAGCATTATTCACAGCAGCCAAAAGGTGGGAGCAACCCAGTGTCCATCAAAGGATGAATGGATAACAAAATGTGATGTACACATACTATGAATATTATTCAGCCTTAAAAAGGAAGGAAATTCTGGCACATGCTACATCATGGATGAAACTTGAGGATATTACACTTAATGAAATAAGCCAATCACAAAAGAACATATACTGCATGATTTCACTTATATGAGGTACCTCTAGCAGCAAATTCATAGGGACAGTAAGTAGAATGGTATTAATACTTGCCAGGGGCTGGGGGTTGGGGCAGAGAAGACTGGGGAGCTGTTTAATGGGCATAGAGCTTTAGTTTTGCAAGATGAAAAGCGTTCTTGAGACTGGTTGCACAACAATATGAATGCACCTAACACTAATGAACTATATGTTTAAAAATAGTTAAGACGATAAATTCTATGTTGTGTATTTTATCAGAATTATTTTAATTTTTTAAAAATAAAAAATCTTTATTTTTTTATTACTAAATTCACATATAATCATTGGCCAAAATGTTGGAAATACAGATTAGAAAAGAAAGAAAACATATTGTTTTATAACCTTATTATAAATGCCTGGCTTTGTGCTAAGCAGTTTACCTATGTTACTTCATTCAATTCACTCAAAAAGTTTATGAGGTAGGTATTATCATTAGCCCCATTAAATATCTGAGTAAAATTAAGCACAAAAGATCAAAACATTGTCCAGGGTCACATAACAGGAAATTGGTTGAGCTAGAGTCAGAAACCAGAGCTCATGTGCTTATTTGTTAACTATTATGAATGTTTTTGTCACTAATTTTTCTTTGACAGTATCATTTTTAATAATTATGAAATATTCTATTGTATAAGGTAATATAATCCTTTTAAATAATGTCCTGGCTGGGCACAGTGACTCATGCCTGTAATGTCAACATTTTAGGAGGCTGAGGTGGGAGATTCACTGGAGCCCAGGAGTTCGAGATCAGCTTGGGCAACACAGCAAGACCCCATATCTACAAAAAATTTAAAAATTAGCTGGGAATGGTGGATCGCATGTAGTCCAAGCTACTCAGGAGGCTGAGATGGGAGGATTGCTAGATCCCAGGAATTCCAAGTTGCAGTGAGCTATGGTCAGGCCATTGAACTTCAGCCTATGCAGCAGAATGAGACCTTGTCAAAAAAAAAAAAAAAAAACCCTCCTACCTAAGTCATTTTCAACTTTTTACTACTACAAGGGATGCTTCAATGAACATCCTTCTGATATTCATAGTTATTTCCTTGAGAATAAATTCATTAATTGGCAGACCAAAGGCATGTGTATTAAGGCTTTTGAATCATGTTTTTATAATTCTTAATTAAAGATTGCTTTCTCTTTTGGTCTTAAAATTTGTTATGCTAAATTTATATATTTGCTTAAAAAGAGAGCAAACCATTACGACTTCTAAGCTATTTCTCAGTTATCTTAATTAATAGATGCTTGTAGATGCAGAGAATGTATAATTAATCAGAGAATGCACAATTAATTTAAGTCTTATTAAAAATAAAACACATCCCATTGACTTTCCAGACTTCATTGATTGTGTGGTGTAAATATTTATTTAGAGAAATCTTAAAACAAACAACAGTGACTTATTTGACCACTATCAGCTTTGTGGCATAGTATCAAGTGACTGTGAGCTGAGAGATAATAATCAATTCCTCCCCAGTTTTACCTCAGTCCATTCCTAAAAGCAGTCTCCTTCAACCTGAATTCTGAGTAGCTTTCCTTCCCTGAGCCATACTTCCCAGTGTCTCTCATTAGAAAGACAGTAATCACATTAATGAACAACCCCAGCATCTCTCAGAAGACAGCAAAATAATACATTTGAATGCCCAAGATTTAATTTCTCAAAACTATCGCACCAATTGGATTAGTTAGCGGTCATTATGGAATGAATAAAACTAATTTCGCTAATGTGGGAAGCATTCAAAGGAATTCTTTGGAATTAATCCAGCGACAATATCTAGTCCTAATTCTGCTCCTTGACATTCTAATGACTTGAGGCGAGTTAATTAACATTGTGAGCCTCAGTTTCCCCATCTAATAAGAGCGCAAAACAGCCTCACTTCTGCCTGTTGGTCAGAGTTGAATGTGACGTTATTTTACAAAGTGCTATATTTAAAAAGATAACAACACTGGAGACTTTTGAATATGAAAGGACCCTTAGAAAGCATTTAATCCAACTCCTTCATTATACAAATTATCCAACCGAAGTTCAAATAAATTATGTAACTTGCCCAAAGCTGTGGTGGACATGAATTTTTTCCGGAAGAGCAAGCACCTTCTTTGGGAAATACTCCAAAATACATGGTTTTACTGAGGTTGGCCAAACATTATACTCCCCATCCCACACACACTTCCAGCAAACACTGAGGTTATGCGGCCCAGGCTGGGCCAATCAGTCTCTCATCTCTCTGACCACATTTATTGTCCCAAGGTTGGGAACGTGACCTCAGTAATTTCCCTGGCTTTTTAAAACTTGAGCTGAGAAGAAAATACCTTTTCCTCCCTGCTTGAAATCTGCCACATGGTTGGCCCGGACTAAGTGTTGGCCAACATAAATATTAATATTACTGACAATAATAATACTACAAAATTAATACAGACAACATCTAGGTACTATAGCACCTGTTGTAAGCAATGCCTACACCTGAAGGACTAAAGCTAAATGCAGACATGTGGAGGCATTGGAACTGCGAAGGAGGAAAGAGCAGGAAAGGCTGGCCTTGCTGGACCCCTGAGATCACAGGACACAGATATCAGCAGCCTGTTTCCCCACTCTGGAGCCCAACCTTATCTTCACAATCAGTCAGTCTTTGCTAAGCAAACCAAGCAATCAATCTTAAGGCCATTCGAGTCAGTAAATCCACGTTTATTGACAACTACTGTGTGCATACAGGTACTTTGCTCCCATTAAAGTTGCCATATTTTCTTTCATTTTGTCCGTATTAAAGTTCCATAATTTCCACTACTCTAATTTGAGACATTATGTTCTCTAAAACATATAAGGTAGTCATTCCCATTGAACCATTTAAATGTATATATTTTATTTGTGCCAATAAGAAGGAGTCAGGAAGAACCCAACACTTGTACTGAATATTTTAATTGATGTGGGGAAAAAAAATCAATTTTAAGTGAAGGATCTAATTCTACTGCTTTTCTCATCCCCGATGAGGTTTATGATGGAAATAATGGCTGGGCATTAGCTATTGTAGTACTCACAGATGCAATTAAATGGACCCCAGACAAAACAAACAAGTAAATGGCAGTCTATTTATGGGTCACCTGGTCACTTTATTCTTTACTGCTACAAATAGCGTGTCCTTTGGGCATCATAATAGGTGTTTGTTCTGTATCACCTGTGAATGTGTTACTTTTTGCCCTTGAACATCTGGAGACTCTGGTGAATGTAAGCATTAATGAACCTCCCAGATCTGAGTGATACGGAAAGGTGCTTCTTGGTTTTAAAGTGGACCACTGGGTCTACTACTCTATTCTTCCATGCAGTTAATTTCCTATGGGGCAAAAGAGTGGACTTGAAAGTGCTAGAAAAGTGGAAAGTTTAATTCTGACAACTTCTTCTTAAGCTACTATAGCTATGACTTTCCCCTACAGTTTGGAAAATAATTCTCATGGCATCTAAATTACTTTTTGATTGAGGGCAAAATTCCTTCAGGTCACAGAGTTTCTAAAGATAACAGTTTAAAATCCAGCCTAAGTGAAAGAATAGAATATTCTGGTCATTTCAATGTTCTAACTGATGTTCTAAAAAGGTTTTTATGGAATATATAGTTTATTGATTTTCAAAGCATTAGGAAGCAATAAAATATAATTAATATGTAAGCAATTAAAGTTTATTTGAGGATTAAAAGAAACTTCAAGATCTTCTAGTTCCTTGAAATTCAAAGTGTGGTTACCAGACTAGCAGCAAATACGTCACTGGGGATATCGCTGGAAATGCAGAATCTCAGACCCCATCCCAGACTGATTGAATCAAAATCTGCATTTTTAACAAGGTTCCTGGGTGCTTGGCATGTACTTTAAGGTTTAAGAAGCACTGTTAGTATCACAGGATGGCCTATTTAAATACGATGATTGTAGCATAAAGGTAGCATAAGTGTGCCCAAATGTCAATTAATTAAGAGTTTGAGTTAGTAAAAGCCAGACAGGGCACCTTGTTTTGTATTTTGGCCTACAACATTAATTCATTCAGGTTGGCTTGAATGAATAAAAAATAACTTAATTTACTAATAGACAAAAATTTAAGCTCTGGCAATTGAGGAACCTAACTCACATAAGTGAAAATTTCTACTATAACATGTTCATTTGAAGTGTCTCGACTTTTAAAGCAATAGGTCAAGGTAAGCAGCATTTGCCTTGTGCAAACAGAAGCTCCCTGACTGTTGATCCTGTTTGCCCAACTCAATTATGTGTGTTTTCACACTTGGGAAAGATAGAAAAATAATTTAAGTCAGTTAGTGTGTTATGATATATATGCACTGCGGAATCTGAGTGGCCCAGGTTCTAAACGATTGTGCATTGGATGCCTTAAACTACTTTGTAGTGGGGGTAACGGTACTGATGATATCTTTTATGTGAATTAAATGCAATAACATATGCCAAATCGCTAACTCATTGCCTGGCACATGGTGACTTGTCAATGTACACTTTCTCATCTTTGCACGAAATTTTGTCTTATTTTCTTTTTTCATTGCCCCACATGCTTTTTAGAAATAAAGTTTAGAAATGTGTTCCAGAACTGTTGTGTCTGGGGGCGGATACATTCAAAACCGTAAGAGAAAGGAACTAAAGGCTGGAGAGGAAGCTATAGACCATAGACCGTGCGCCGGGCCACGAGGGCAGCGCGCTCTGCCTCCCAGACCCTGTAGGTGGCAGCACTGGGACCGCCGGACGCGCGCAGCCCGGGTCGCCGCGACTCCAGACGTTCTGGCTGCGACCCGACGTTGGTTAAGCTCAGGTCATCTGCCTGAACCTCCAGAGTTTGCTTCCATGCACATAAAAACTGTTCTTTCCAGTACCCGTCAAGACTTCCTCTTCCCTTCCTCCCGGCTTAACTTCTCTGCATTTCTTTTAACATTTGTGTGGCTTCTTTCCTAGGGTGAGTCTAAACTTAGCTCAGAAAACTGGCCTTTCCATTATCTCCCTGACCAATTCCTTTTGAGTCACACCCAAGTATTGTAGAATGGTCTTTTGAGAGTTGCTGCTTCTTCCTTCTGGAGTACTCCTGCCTTCGTCCTACTCCAGACTGGTAGGTCAAGGCAGGAATACAAACAAGTTGCTGACAAGTGTAATAATATACTTGGGAGCCCGTGTGCACTAAATGCCTTGCACAGTTGTGAGCACTTTGGGTCCCTTAACCTACTGAATCCTTAAAACTAGGTCACCAGGTAGGTAGTATTGTCAGTAACTTACCAAAGTTAGACCGGAAACCAGAGTTCTGACCCAGGGAACCAGGTTTTTGAATTGATGTTTTTAACACCACACTGAAGTGCCTCTCAAGGCAAGATTATAAAACAAGGTGAAAGCCATCATGTAATTGCTCGTAACTTGAAGAGATCTCAGGGAGGAAATACATCTCTATCTTTCTGGAGATTTCCTCAAATGCAGGTAATAACTCTGCTGGCCTACAAATAATCAAGCGAATGGGCTCTGCGGTGGCATAATTCAGGCTTTCAGCAAGGCAGTGGGAAGGCAGGAGGGATTGGGTCTGGCAAAAAAATAGAGGGATCCCATTCAGAAATGTATGTGGAAAAGAAAAAGGAGTTCGATAAAGTCGAGAGGAAAGCCACACCCGGCCACATTAACATCAGGTCCTGACCTGGGTGTCAGCTCTGTGTCATCTGTCTCATTACACTGCCAGAGCAAGCCTTTCTTCCCCCCAGGAGATCTAAAAACAGTAGTATAGGGCAGGTAAATATTTCCTTTGATGGGCTCTGCAATGCAGTAGGCCCCGTTCAAAGTTTTGGTTTTGTCCGTACTTAAGGACACGTAACTAACTGAACCAACAGTAACCCTGGTTGAGCTGCTTGCACAGTGCCCAGCGCGCAGTGAGAGATTCACCTGGTTTTTTGTATTAATAGTAATGCTTCTAAGCGGCTGCATTCCCATCCTCTGTGTGGTCACATCAGAGAGGCTCCACACCCCTAACTCCTGCCAGATTAACCACTCTGAAGTAGAGCAACATGGTGTCTCTCCCTTGCTCACAAACCTTCTGTAGCTCCCACTGCCCAGAAAAGAACATTTAAACCCTTTAAACTGACAATCAGAGTTTGCCTCACATTCTCTCCCATTGCCTTTATTACCAGCACCCTTCCACAGCCTTGCGTCGGCCGCACTAAAGCTCCTGCTGCTGCCCCAGGGCTGCCCCAGGATATTCTGCTCCTATGATTTCATTTTTGCCACTTCCTCTGCCTCGTCCTGAGCTGCCCAATATTAATGAAATTCAATTTAAAATTATCTCCTCAGTCACACTAGCCCATTTCAAGTGCTCAGTAGCCATGTGTGGTGGACAGTGAAGATTTTTGCACATTTCCATGACTGCAGAAAATTTAATGAGACTATGTTGGCCTAGAGGGTATGTCCAAAACTTCACCATCCTTGGGGAGCAGCCCAAATGTCACTGATGCCACCATACCATTTCCGTGCCTCTCCAGCTGCAAGTCGTCTTCCCCAAAGCAGCAGTGAGCCCTCTAGCCACTGGCCATGACTCGCCTGCCCGACTGGTTACCACTGAGAGACCCAGTGTCCCAGGCCACATGTCACTTCAAATAAAGCAGTTCTTTGGTTTCCTAGCCATGTATGATGGTTGAGGAGGTGTGGAGGTTGGAAGGTCCAGGAAATAGGAAATTTAATCTTCTTGCTTTTATATAAGTTTGGAGCACCTACTATGTACTTCTAAGACATCGTTTTAGGCACTTTTCATACATTACTTTATGTGGCCCCCCTCAAATCTGTAAAGTAGAAATTATCATCTCTGTCTTACAGATGAGAAAACTGAAATGCACTATGGTTGAGCAACTTGTCCAGGATCACCCACCAAGAAATAATCAAATCAAATGCAAAATCCAGATCTTCGTGACTCAAAGTTGGGACTTGCTCCATAAACAGGCAGGCAGCCTGCCACCAAGCCTGCTGCCTGATGTTGTCTTCATTGCTTTTGAGCTAATAAAATGATTTCTGGCAGAGCTGGGGGTGGTAGTGCTGAGGAGGGGTGGAGATTGTGAACAAAGGACAAGAGTGCTATGAGTAGAACTTCCCAAGACTTTCATTCATACAAATGTGTTACCTCATTGTCATCTGGCTTCTTAACTCTATAAGGTCACAGAAGAGGAAGAATAAGTCATATTGTGTGTAGTCTCAGTACAGGTATGCCGGGTACAGGGAAAACTGTTAGGGGACATAAAACATAATGAAAAGACAAAATAAAATATTTTAATATCTCTTCATTGGTGTCCGAAAACATTTTGTGGTATTAAGTGGAACCATGTGAATCTGCCATATTTGTAAATTAAAAAATGAATACTGGCAATTTCCTACATTTCAACCTAATAATTTTTATCATGGCTGTTTTAAGGTCTAGTCCTAAATTTAGCAAGATTCAAGTATGAAGGCTTTAAAACCCCTGTCAGACATATTTCAGGCACAGAAGAGGTATCTTCTGCCTGCAACCCTTACCTGAACTTGGAAACAGGTTACGCTCAGAGCCTTCACCTCTAAGGGAGCCATAACTAATTATTCAAGCAGCCTCTAGGAGACTGAGAGACTGGAGAAGAGCATTTTAACATAACTAAGGAAAGAATGTGAAGATCAGAAGGAGAGGAGGGGCTTGGTAGATCCTTCGAATCTTGAAAGAGGAGAATCTGGCCTGAGCTGAGACAGCCCTGAGCCAGGTCAGAGCTGGTCCTGTGCTCTGGGCTGCAGGGATAGCTCGCCTGACAGATGTGGATGAACGAGGCTAAGGGTTGTCAAGATAACCCAACTCAGCCCCATTCCCTGATCACAGGTAACTCAGCTTCTCTTGTGGATTTTTCTGCAAAGAAAGGAATTCCTTGTGCTCTAATAACTCTCCCTAAAAATTACAATTATGTTAAGGTTATACAGAAACAAGGCAATTCATGCCCCAATCTCCCGTTTCTAGAGCAGACTGTCTCCTTCCCCAGACAATGGCTGAATTCCAGTGGTCAAAATGAAAATTGTTTCTATTTTTTTTTTGAGAACCTGATGTAGAACCAGAGAAAAAGTTAAAATACACAGAATGTTATATAAAGGGGGAGAAACAAGAGCCTGTGATTCCAATTGTGTTTGGCTGCGTACAGAATTCTTATGTCAATACCAGGGTCTACTACCTTGTGACATTTCACTTCCTGTTAACCCAGTGCCCACAGTTTAATGGACACATTTAAACACTCACTCACTACAAGCCAAGCTACCTTGAAATGTTGTTAGCAGCCCCTATCCAAGACAAAAATGAAAGTGAAGAAAGTTTACCCTTGTAAATGTAAGTGGTCACGTGTCCTGTCTTACAAATGGGTTACTTCTGACCTACAGAAAACAGCTCATTTTAAGATTTGAGTGTAGATACAATTTTTAAAACAGCATATGATATTTATTTTAGTTATCTTTACAAAAAGACTTTGAAGTCTTGTGAGAAAGATCTCCATAGGTTCAGATCCGTTTGCTTAGTGATAAATTGCTATTAAAATGTTGAACTAATGTTTCTGCTCATTTCATTTAATACTTTTAAAACCTTTGTGGGCAAATCATTTCATCTTTGCAATTTTCTAAAAATCTGGAAACTTTAGGGCTTAAATAATGCAATTCTGTCGCATATTTCTTCAACCCAACTGCGATTTTTGTAATTAGCTTTTTAAAAATATTCATGGGAGAGCTTAGAAGCAGCCTCAATCATCTAAACCACATTCTGAGCCAAAGAACAGGTCATTTTTTAATTTAAGATGTTGAGACAGACCTGTTATGAAAATATTCAAAAGGCTCGTCTTTGTTTTTCAAGAAAATGTAAATAAAGGGGCCCAGTGGCTCATGTATTTTATAATGCCGAACTCCAAAAAACTCAAAATGCAAGAGAGTGTTTAAAGTCTGGTTAATATTCAAAAATAACCTCTGAACAGTATAGTCTTTCTCTGAAAGATGGAGAAAATAAATCCCAAGGAGGAGAGCTGACTTCCCCAGTAATTCCTTAGTGGATTTTAGCACATATCACCATCATTAACTAAATTACCTGATGGCATCTGGAGTGCCCAGGCCCTGCCTCCACCCTGGGCCATGTCTCAGCCCTTTCTCTTCAGTCCACCTCTCCGGCTGGTCCATAGTTGCAAACCAGTAAGCCAGAGATCGCTGCTGATGGTCAGACCGTGGGTAACAGTGGGGTGGACCAGGAGTGCCGCAGGGTCCCCTGCTTATCCCGGCTCTTCTCCCTGGACACTTCCAGCCTCAGCACTTAGCACTGTCTTCAGAGTAAGATTGTGACCTATTTGAGGGGAAGGAGCAATAGTTTAGGTAACATTTAAGCTAGCTGCTCTAATACTGAAGTTTTCATATGTTCCAGGTCAAAATAAAAGTGGATTGTTTTGAAGCCTGAATACCAGTGGACCTTGGGCACAGTGGACACCCTTAATTTTTCCAGTCTCATGGCAATTTAAAGAGATAGTGTGGATAAAGGTCACTAAATAAACAAATCTCCTAAGATTTATTTTCTTTGGATGCAAAAATATATATAGATAGTTGCAGAAAATGAGTAGGACTAGCATTAAGGTGGTGCAGTCTTGTGTAGTCACACGCGGCCCTGAGCTCAGAAGAGCCCCACTCTTGGTTTATTGCTCCACTATTGCTGTCTTGATATTATTAGTAATTTAGAAAAAGGGATTAGCCCTGTATTTTCATTTTGCACTGGGCCCTGAAAATTATATAGTCAGTACTGAAAATAAGACTCTACCGCTAGTTCTTGGAGACCTTCTGAACTAGCAAGCAGAAGACCTCAGTCTTATCATTCCTGTATCCTTTGACTTCAGCTGAATTTTTGCTCATTTATCACTAGTATATTCCCAAACTAGAAAAGGGCAGCACAGTGACAATGTTTTCAAGCAAAACTGTTGATGCAATAATTGTACAACTGTTATCTTCATTAAGATAAAATGTTAGCAAACAGCCAAGAAGGTTGTTTCTACGGTTTATGGTCAACTCAACCTTATATTTGAGGGTCTTCTAAGTGCCAGGCACTGAAAACACAGCAATGAACAAAAAAAATAGCAACCCCTGCTCTAATAAGGCTTATATTTTAGTTAGGTTAAATAGACAATAAATATAAATAAATAAGTCTTATAAATAAATAAGAAGATGATCAACTGTAGAAAAATAAAGTAGAAAAGAGGCAGTGGAAATGATTTTAAATAGGATAATCAGGGAAGAATTCTGAGAAGATGGCATTTGAGCCAAGCTTTGAAGGAAGTAAAGGCACAAGTTGTGCACTCTCTGGCTGAGAAACAGAACGTGCAAAGACTCTAAGGCAGATGTGTGCTATTTAATGAATAGTGAAAAGGGAGAGAGAAGGAGAAAGAGGATAAAAAGATGAAGACAGAGAAGTACTGGGAGACGGATCTTACACAGACTCACAGGCCACTGTTAAAACCTTAGTCTGGGCCGGGTGCAGTGGCTCACACCTGTAATCCTAGCACTCCGGGAGGCCGAGGCGGGCGGATTGTTTGAGCTCAGGAGTTCGAAACCAGTCTGAGCAAGAGTGAGACCCCGTCTCTACTAAAATTAGAAAGAAATTAATTGAACAACTAAAAATATATAGAAAAAATTAGCCGGGCATGGTGGCGCATGCCTGTAGTCCCAGTTACTCGGGAGGCTGAGGGAGGAGGATCGCTTGAGCCCAGGAGTTTGAGGTTGCTGTGAGCTAGGCTGACGCCACGGCACTCTAGCCCGGAAAACACAGTGAGACTCTGTCTCAAAAAAAAAAAAAAAAAACAAAACCTTACTCTGAGTAAGAAGGGAAGCGACTGAGGGTTTGGAGCTTGGGAGTGACATGACAAGATTTAACAAGATTACTCTGGCTGCTGTGCACAGAAGTAGAAGGCATCCGGGATGAAACCAGGAGAAACTGGGTGATTGGTGGTGGAGATGGTACGAAATGTCAGGATTTAGGGTTTATTCGGAGATAAAGCCAACTGAATTTGCTGAAAGATAACCACAAACGATAACAACCACAACAAAAACAATAACAAGATCTTAGACAATCTCTTTCAGCTAACCCAACTTCTCCCGGGCTTGGCTATCAATGTTATTTCAGTTCAATTTCACAGTAACCCTGGGTAGGAATTACTATCTGCATCTTACAGATGAGGAAACTGCAGCTCAGATGGTTCATGTAACTTGCTAAGGGCACTAACTGGTAAGTAGAGGAGACATAAATCTGTATGGATCCAAAATGCTGGGCAGATGCTAGATTTAAGAGTCAACTTAAAAAAAAAGAAAAGAAAAGGGAGCAGGAAAAGCTTTATTTGGACTCTGAATGTTACTCTCTGCTTAATGGCTAAAAGGGTTGATGACAGTGAATTAACACCGGGGAACCATAATGAACTTTGTGCTGGGAAACTGAAAGATTTCCTACCAGGCATTAATTTAGGAGAAATGAGCTCACCTAGTTCTTTGAAGAATTTTGACAACCACGGAATTGCACTGCTAGGATAGAACTTGAGCCGTAGGTACCCAACTAAGGCAGTTTCCTACTCAGCCACCTCACAAAAGGCCAGACTCCAGGAGCCAACAGCCACTCCCAGGGGTTGTGGGGAATGGGGGCAGGAACTACCCTGAAGGCATAAATGGCTCTAGAGTTCACAGGAAGCTTTCTCCCTGGGGGCCCAATGGACTGAAAGGCATCTGCCATCCCAATGGGAAAGGCAGGACAGGGCTGAGGAGCTGTCAGCTGGAAGTGAAGGATGGGAAAGGGTCTGGGAAGTGGAACTGGGAGCCCGGTTAGCAGAGCCATTGTAAAGTAGCTGGCTCACCTCTGCCAGGCTGAAAGTGCCCTCATCAAAGAATGCCACTGAGATCAGCCTATGTAGCCTGTAGAGGGTTGCTACCACGTGTAGCCGCCACAGTTTGTTCAAAAGTAAGAGCTTGACATAGGGGCCAACGAAAGAGATACAGTCACACATACCCCCACAAAAAAATAGATGAAATGAGATGATTTTCTGGAGTAAGTATTGCTGCACAACAATTCACTCCAAAACTGAGGGAATAAAACAACCAATTTACTATACTCATGGATTCTATGTGCTGGGAATCCTGATAAAGCAAAGTCGCATAGCTTGTCTCTGCTCCATGGTGTCTGGGGTGTGGACTGGGAAGACACAAAGACAGGGCTGGGGGTGGTGATTTGATTTGACAGCTATGGACTGGAATCATCTGGAAAGTCTTTACTCATATCCAGTGGTGGATGGTCGTTGGTTGGGACCTCACTTGGGGCTGTTGGCCAGAATGCATGGCCTCTCCATGTGGCCTGGGTTTCCTCATAGCATGGCAGCCCTGTGGTAGTCAGATTTCTTGCGTGGAAGCTCAGGGCTCTGAAGGCGGCAGCTGCATTGACTTCTCCGACCCAGCCTTGGAAATCTTGCAGCCACACGAGCAAGCTGAAAGCCCACATAGACTCAAGGGAAGGGGACATAAAACCCCCTCTCAATGAAACAAGTGTCAAAGAATTTGTGTCCATGTTTAAAACCACCACAGAGGAGCTTAAAATATTCTGGTGTTTGGGGAGCCTGCACTTGTCCCGAGATCTGGCAGGAGAGTGGGAAGTTGCCACGAACCCTGGGAAGGCGTCAAGCCCTGACAGGAAGTGCTTTCAACCACTCCAAGTTCCCTTCCCTCCCCTCCTCTCTTCCCCTCACTTATCCTCTGAAACTGTGGCTTCTGTCCTATCTCACCTGGTGTCTTTGAGAGGAAATTATTTTCCCAATGGCTCATCAGAGTCTACAATTTCATTCTTATTCTCTCTTGCTCCTTGATGCCTCACAGAAGCGTATTCCTCCCCTCCTGACCACGGTGGTTAGAGCACCAGCCGAGTCTGAGTCTTAACTCCACAAACTCTGATACTGGACAAGTGGAGTGACTTCTCTGAGTCTGTTTCCTATGGAAGTTTCCTATGGAAGTTTTATAAGGATTAAATGGACTGACGCCTGGCAGAGGAAAAACCACTCAGGAAATGTAAACCGACCTGGTTTTAAGCTGTTCTCACACTACTCTGTTTTATTTTTTTAACTGCCTTCCTGCTCCTTTCACTTTGCTCACGGTCTGGACGCATAGGGTCCACATGCACACCCTGGCCCCCCAGTCTGCTGACTGCATAGCTTCAGGCAGGCTCTCTGGCCCTTTTAGAGTTGGTTTGTCCTTCCATACAGCAGGTAGCAATATAGGTCTCTGGGGTATTTGGGTAGATTAAGTGAGATTATGCGTATAAAGCAGCACCACTAGACCAGGCTCTTGGGAAGGTTAATTCCTTTCCTTGTCCCATTTCATGCTCACCTCACCTCTGTCTTTTTTTTTCTTTGGTATATCATGCACCTCACCGAAGTGAACAAAATTCATTCTACTAAACATTCAGAACTTTCTCCCCGGCGCCATCTCATAAACCCCTCCCATCAATAACCATTCCCAATTTCCCAGCCTCCCCCCATGAAAATTCAAATACCTGAGCCTTTTGCGAGGGGAAGTTGCTTTGAGATAGCGGCACAGGGTAGGCTGGGGGCAGCCCCATCACAGTGGGGGCCTTGCCTGGAGCCTGGGTAAAAATGTCAGCCCCAGGCCTGGCTCCAGCCCCCCGGTGGGGAAGTTGACACCGTGTTCTGAGGGAACATCCCCCTAACTGGAGGACTGCATACTCAATTTCCAGCCTTTGTACTGAAGGAGCAAGAGAGGCAATTGTGTCAAAGCCCAGGGTTTTCTCATTCAGTACTAACTGGGAATATCGTGACAGCAGCTGCCAGGGTGTAAGTCTTCCCTCTCAAGGGAAGAGAAGCCTTAAAAATTCTCCCCCCAAATAGGGTAGGCCTTAAGTGACCCCAGCCCTCTGTAGTATCTTTGCCCAACACTCATCACAACCACAAACATGCTCCCTGGCAGCCTAGCAGAAATCACTCCCTGCAAGTGACTGTCAGTTTTCCTTCTTCCTTTTCTTTAATGGAAGAAGTTATTTATCAGTGAAAGGAATCTGAACCATAGTTCCAGTGTTTACATTCCTTAGACCCAGCGAGGAGACACAGCCCCTGGGAAAAGGCTGGCCAGAAAGTTGAATGGGCTTCCTCCCTCTTGTTTTTTCCTGCAACTTCTTTTAGGGAGGAACAGGGGGTAAAGGAGGTCTTTTTTTCTCACATTACTCCATGTCTGCATTGGTTTATCCACTTATCCCTGCAACATGCATTTAATGAGCCTTTATTGTATGCCTGGCCATGGGACTCGTCCTGGGAACCTAAAGATAAATTCAACAGGATCTAGCCTTCGAGAGGCTCCGTGAGTGTTCTGGTGGGAGACGGCGGGATGGCCATAAATGTCAGTGTGTACTACAGTGCTGTGGCAGGGCCAGAGGATGCAGCCCCATGGGAGGACCAGCAGATTCTGGTGATGAGTGAGCAAGGGACGGGTGGGTACTTGGTGTGTGGGAAAGCAGCGAAAGAGTACTGCATCAAGAAGGGGCAGCAGGGAAAAGGCACGAAACAACGTGACCTTCTGAAGAACCACAGGTCCTTGGGAGCAAAAAAGGCCCAGCTGGAAACTCAGCTAGATATGCTGGCTGGGCTGGAACATGCCATGCTACAGAATCTAGGCTTTTCTACAACTCTCATAGGAGCTGCTCTTCCAGACCAGAGCAGCTGGCAGGCAACTTTCCAATGGCCACACCCAGGGACTGGTGCTTCCTCAGTTTCCCCCATCTGCAAAACATAAACTGATTCCTTCTCCAAGTCCTTGCACAGCTTGGATGAGCTACACAGAAACCATTATGTGGCTTCCAACTTTCATCGGCTTTATTGGTTCAAGAGTGAAAACGTTCATTTATTTTTATGGGACACATGGGCTTGGTGATTTTTTTATTATTAAAAATGAAATTCTTGAGAAAAATTCACAACTTTGGTTTCACGGCTTCCTACAATATTACGTTCGGATTCTAGGCAAAGCCAAAGAGCTGAATGACAATGAACCATGTGGGTTTATTTTGCAATAAAAATGAGTGTGTGTGCTACTTTTCCCACTCCTCCCCTAAACGTTCCCACAAACAAAGACTCATGATGGTTGCACTTCACGGTTTTGCAGGGAGTCAACACCCAAGTAATGAGCTGGCCAGTTGGTTGAATAAGTGAAGCCGGTAGTGTCAACCTGTGACCACCCAGCAAGTCCATTTTGACCAATAAGAAAACACCACTCAAGAGGGGAGAAGAAAAGAGGAAGGATGACTGTGTCCTACGTCCACCCTTCCTGATGGTACTTTTCAGCCTCGGGTCCCAGAGAACTCGGGCCATATGCTCTTACGCTAGAGCAGACCTGTGTCCGCATTTACTCTGGCACGTGGCTGCTGCAGTGATGTCACCCAAAGTGGTGAGAGAAAGAGTAGGCTCTGGAAAGAAATCAGCTTAATTGAGGAGACAGAGAATGGTAGAGCAGTGATTCTTCAAATGGAATTCAGGAATCCCTTGCATCAGAACTGCCTGTGCTACTTGCTTAGAATGGAGATTCCTGGGACCCCACCCCAGGGTTCCTGAATGACATCTTTGGGAATAAAGTAGGGGAATCTACACTTTTGACCAGAACCCCAGATGAAATTAGAGAATTGCTCTGGGATCAGACAGGAAGAAAAAACCCAGGTATCGCCACTCACTAGCAGAGCCACCTTGGCAAGCCTCAATTACCTTCACATGTACCAGAAAAATAACGATAGTACCTATCTGAACCAGTAGGATATATCAGCTGCAATGAACAGAATTTCCAATATTTAAGAATGACTAAAGCATCTGATCCACTCACATAACCAGAAATCTGGAGAGAGTAGTACCATGATGGGGGTGGGGGGATTTGGCATTCAAAGGCATTGGGGGTCCAGGTCTGCAGTCCTCATCTCCTTTTGTTCAACTCAGTTGCAGCCACTAAACAGTCCCCATGTCCTCATCCAGGACCTTGACTTCCTATTCCACTTGCACTGTATTGTGTGTGTTGTCGTTGTTGTACAATGGCTCAAATCTTTTGTGCATGGGTAAAGTAGGTAAACACAAATAAATAGGCAATATGGAGTTCTGCCGTAACTCCACAGAGCACCCTCCCTCAACGTGAATGAGCAGTCCGTTGCCCTCCTTCTGAAGAGTTTCCTGGTTGGGGTTAATGAGAATGAAAATCAAAACAGTCCAGTCTCAAGGCCTCACCCCATCCAGTCTCCACTCGAGGAAGGGCTGAGAGCCAGGGTAGGAAGTAGGAGGAGATCAAGGTAATGGGTCTAGTGGATAAACCAGAAAAGGAACTGTGGCAGCTCTCTGGGGGAGCCGTGAGGCTGGCACTAAGAGATAACCAGTCTAGACTGTCTTCCGATGGCTGAGAGACAAACCCCCACCCAGTGCTGCCCAGCAAAGCAGCCCGCCCCTTTGTCGTGGCTTCCCAGCTGCTGCCACCGCGGAGTCGTCAGGAAATTTGTGATAATTCTTTTTATTGATCGTCTGTATTGATTTTGTCTATGGTGAAAATATACTGTAGACACATTAAGTAGCTATTATAGGCAAATTGTCTTTTAATGAATTGTACCAACAGGCAGGATTTTACATTTAACCCTAACTGGGACTCGGACTTTTTCTCAGGCACCGACAATCACAGGGGGACTAGATGCTAGTATGGAAACCACGCTGACATCTGACTGTGGAAATTTTCCTGGGTGCTACTGGGCATGCCAGAGACCTGCCCGAATGGACGAGCTGAATCAGAACAGGTTCACGCGTCTCATTAGGAGATAAAACAGATCATCATAAAAAATCACACAATGATCAGTCCTGTGACTCCATTTCAGAAGCATGCAAGTTTTGCCACTTTTCCAGGGCTTTAAATATTTGCCAGTTAGTCTCTGTATTTCAAAGCTCCAGCAAAAAAAAAAAAAAAAAAAAAAATCAGAAAATGAGCATCACTTTGGATGAACTCCCTGTCTTGTCCCACATCTTAAAACCAGGTTGTTGCTTGTAAGAGGCTAGAAGAAAGCAAGATTTAGGCACTTTGTCAAAGGGTTTGCTCCTTCCTCCTTCATGTGGTTTTTACATTTTTGTTTTCTCAGAAAAAGCAAGCTAAGTTTGTGTGTGATTGTGTGTGTGCGTGTTTGTGTGTGTGCACGTGCATGCCTGCATTTTGGCAAAACTGCATTCAGAAGAATGCTTGGAAGCTTCAATCTAATCCACCAGCTTTTAGCTAGCAGCAAAATTTTCCCAGTCTGTTATCACATCCCCAAAAGAGTATTTGAAATGGAAGTGTGGCTTTGTGGTAGTGCTAGCAAATAGAAGCAAGACTTTGGCTATTCTTGCTTGATAATGTAATGGGCAAAAATCACAGTAAAAAAAAATGCTATCTCTGATGGGAAAATGCTTTTTTGCCAAACTCTTGAAAGTCATGATTTCAACAGTTTGGCAGAAAAAAACTATATTTTGACAGAAATGAATTATGGCCACAAACAATGAATACAGAGGCCAATATCCCAATTGTACTTGAGTTTTGATTTTAAGGGGAAGAATCATTTAGGGATGGTCACATGATAAAACTGCACTTTCCTTACACAATCTACGGGAAATAGAGGAGGCCTTCCAATTCTCACTGGCCAACACCCCAGAGTCCTTTTGGTACAGACTCAAAGGAGAGTTCCTCTCCAAATCAACAGAACTCGAGCTGCTGCTGAGATTACATTGACTGAACATTGACTGTAGGCCAGACTCTGGGCTCACAGCTTGGTCCTTCTGCTCTTCTGACTCCCAGTGGTCACTTTGCCTGAAGGCTATTTTGCCTCTTGGTTACAAGGTGGCTGCCGACAGCAATCAATGTTCATATTCTTCCCAATTCACACCTAACAGGAGGAAAAAAGGAAAAGAATGCTGTCTCCCAACATGGGATGCAAACCATTCCTGTCTGTATGACTGGATCAGCTCAATCATGTGCCTGCTCCCAAACAACCACAGATGCCAGGAAAGGACCACAGACTGCTTGGTTTACACTGCTTAGGTCTGGAGGCAACATGGACACTTAGACCAACTAGGGGCTCTGTTCAGAAGTGAAGAAGTGGATGTCAGGTGGACAATCAAAGGTGTCTGCTGCAGAATCTTATTTAGTACTTACTGTAATCCTATGCAGTGAGTATGATTTTGGTTCACCAGGAAATTGAGACTTAGAGATATTGAGAAATGTGCCCAAGTTTACATAGCTGTTGTATGGTGGAGTCTGGGTTTGAATCCAAGCATATTAAACGTGGAAAGACCATACCCTTAACCTCGTCATTCCACTGCCTCCCTTTAGTCAGTTGTAGGATGCAGAGCTGCTACATACCAGAATGTTACAGAGTGTGATTGTTGCTGTGCTTCCAATATTTTCCCTTACAAATGTTTATCCTCTATGCTACAAAGAAATGACATGTTTCTATTAGTAATTTGGACAGCAAAGAAGTAAGCGCTTATGGGATGTCAGCATTTGATTCAACTATCTATTACTGCCTTCACTCATCTGTTGCTACAGCCCAAAACTTAATGGTTTACGATAACTATGTTAAGGGATAGTTTTCAAAATAAGGTAAAACCATGACTCTCATATAGGTATAAAATGAGCACATTAAAGATTTAATTTAACTCATTAATTAAATGAGGGAAACAGGTAGATGTTACATTAATAAGTGATTCCAAAGAGAAGTCAAAGAATCATACATTTATATGGAGCACAGAAATGTTGAAATGAAGGTGAAAATGGAGACAAAACTGACTTTTGTAGGAAAACTCCACTAGACAGAATTCATCCCCACGTCCACAGACAAGAATTATTTGGGACTGAGAGCAGGTATCCACAATTTACAGAGTTGTGAAATCGCTTCCATGGAATCAGAACCCAATAACCTGGAAGGGTGTGCTCTAGACAAGGCACAGTTTTCCACTGAAGCACAATTTTCCCCTACACAACAAACTTTCATTTTCTCATGACTTTACAATTTGAACTGGATTCCTCTGGGAAGCTCTGCTGTTTTCCCCTGTGGCTACCATTACCTGAAGGCCTGCCTGAGGCCCAGGTGGTGCTAGTTCTGAAATTTGTATCCACAGGACTTTAACACATGCAAGTGACTGGGTGACAACACAGAGAGGCTAATGACCCTGAAAGAACCTTTTTATCACTTACGTTTCCCCAGAGAAGGGGGCACACCACGTCACGCAGGGCCATGTGGGAAAGTACCAGGTTTGGGATCAGAGGCAGAAACAAGAGAAAGCCCAGACTAGAGCCTTTACTGGGGTTTTTGTGAAAAGGCAAGGCAGGGTTAACAGCTCAGATTTTGCTAGTTTGTGTAATTCTGAAGGGCTTTGGGACATAAGGACCGTCCCTAGTTGTGTGGTACCTGGCCCTGGGTTGATGTAGGGCTGGGAAATATTGGCTTGGTGTGTGAAAGTTAGACAAGGAGGTGAGAGCACAGCTCTAGGTGGGGCAGTCTACACGTGGAAGGCCAATACCCCTAGGAATTAGTCCTGTGAGGGGCAGTCTCTCCTCAGGTCTGAAAAACCTTCAAGATGTTAAAACATCATAATGCACAGAAAATAAAAAACCTGATTATTACAGTGCTGCTACCAGCTGAGGCATCTCAGTTCTCTTCCACATGGGCCCCCAGTGCCCAGTAGGCTCAACAGGGCATCTTTTCATGGCAGTCGGATTGCAAGGGGGGTTCAGAAGCTGACAAGGCCTCTAGAGGCCAAGGTTCGGAAATGACACAGTGTCACTTCCACTGCGTTCTAGAGGTCAAAGCAAAACACAGGGACAGCCCAGGCTCAAAGGGATGGGACAAAGAATCCTCTTTTTAATAAGAGGAGCCACAAAGAATTAAGTGGCCGTATTTAATCTATCCACAGAAACCTATCATATCACACAACCAAATTACATTGCAATTGCTAGTTGATATGGCCAACTCACATACTAAATAATCTTCTTAGGGAAGGAGACCATACCTTATTTATCTCCGTACCCAAGGGCCTGCAACAGAGTTAACACTGTTCAGCCAAAGCTAATGGGTGCAAAGATCATTCCGCTGGATGGAATTAAATGAGCAAAGACAGGGAAGCAAGTAAGAACAAGAACTGTCCATCTTTCAGAAGTTGTCCAATTCAACGTATGGTGGGGAGGAGAAAACATAAGTTGTGAGAGCCTTGAATTCAAAACAAAGGAGTTGGACTTAGTTCTTGGGAAACAGGGCACGAGTAAAGGTCTTTGAGTGAAAGGACTGATGCCGTTGTGCCTCAAAGGTCTCTTAAATTAACTGATAGCTCAGCTGAGGGACCTATTTAACCAATTTGTCATAACAAAGACAAATGCTAGGGAGACACACAGGGGCTACTTTATCTTGCAAGGGATACAGATAGTTGTCTGATGTATTAAGCCCTTGTCTCATCAGCACTGTTGCAGAATGACCAAAGTCAACTTGGTCATTCACAGTTGTTGGTTCTTTTTGGTTGACTCCTTTAGGCTCTGTTAGGAGATGAGAATTATGAGTTTCTCAAACCCTCAACAGCAGATAGTACGTTACAACGAAAGCAAGTCTCCAGCCAAATTCTGCCTCATGAACAAGCACTTATTAACATATAGGCACAAAAATATCACAGAATCTGCTCATATAAGTTCAGGGAAGCATCACTCCATTCTTCAGACTCCTCGACAAGTTGCTTGCTTGAATGTTCCACATGGGACAAAGCCCATTAAATTCTTGCAATAGCTCTTAGTTAACCTGAGTCAGATCAGGCCATATAATCTATGTCATGGCCAAATCTAGGACTGACTGAGAAACCTAGGCATAGGGTAGCGTTCCCTCCAATCACTACCTTGTGTTTATCTTACCAGTTATAGAGGCCTTATTTCCCTGCATGGCTGGTGGAAGCATAGAGCAGGTTAAACTGTAGAAATAAATAGGTCCAAGATTTGGAAAGTGGAGATATTTTTTAGGATTATAAAATGTATACATCAACAACAAGGGGCAACACAAAGTCACCATGTATTTACGGAGGTTGCCAAAATCATAGCTGGCTTGAGATCATTCTTTCTAAGAAAATAGCCAAAAAATGTCCATTTTAAGTAAAGGAGAGAAAAAAAGAACAACAGGATTTCCTCTGCTGAAAATAATCTACTCTCTCTTTGGTACTGGAAATCATAAGCTGTATTTAGACAAAAAAGAAAATATACTTATTCAGGATACAATTTTTAAAACCTGACCTAAAATTGACAGCTTCTGTTGTGTGACTTGGCTAATGCAATAAAATCCTCTTTGTGTAGATGAGCTCTCAAATGAACCTCCTGTGAGCCTATGTCATAAAGGGTGGTGGAAGAGAAGATAACGGACCCACCCCTGCACCAAATTATGTTTCTTGGAAACATAGGACATGTTGTTATCCTTTGCTTTATTCAAATACGACTTGGATAGGAAATCATTCTTGGGGTACACAAACCACAGAAGGCTTTTGGATGGAACACGACTTCCAAAAATTAAATGATTCCAACCTTGCAAAGTTTCAACTGGACTCATGTCCTTATGAAAGTCATTTTTCTTCAGTTTGGTAATCGGAAGGTCAAATCAAAAGTGGAAAGAGTGCAAACTTTTAAATGATATCATTAAGCAGCCAGCCAAACCTACAAAATTTTGCACTATTAAGACAATGTATAGCTACTCTATGTTATCGGTAAAGTCATCTTATTCTAAAAACAGCGACGACAAACATAAAATGGCTCAAATGAAAAACAAAATTATTCATTCCCATCAACTCTTGGAAGGAGAAAACAGTATTGCCACATAACCAGCAATACAGTGAAGACTTCTAATTTTGTTTAGTATAATTGATAGCATCATGATAAATGTCAGGTTGGCTATTGAATAAAATCCATGTCAACCTATCACATAAAAATATAACATTTTCTTCTGATAACCTCATGAAGTCAAGACATTCCCTGGGCTTAAGTCTTGTTCCAATGAGAAACAATAAGATCTTTATGCAGCTATTCATTCTGAGGTATAAATAACCAGAACCCCAGATAAGAAAATTATATTTACAGCCTAACTTTATTATCTTAAAGTTGTTGTTTTTGTCCTTAAACAGGTCAGCTGACTGTGGATTGCTGGAAATTCCTGCACATTTTATCATGCTTGGGTCAGCAACATATTCTTGGCTTCAGAAACATTGATGTTGAAAATTGAACATCTGGTCTTCCCTTCCTACCCCCGTTCCACCATTTCTCCCCCAAATAATCAGCATTTCCTTCTTTGCTTCTCTGGCTCGAATAGCTCTAAAACTTGAATTGGGTGTTTATTATATTATGCTTATTTGTTTTTGAGCCAATTTGATCCCACTTCCAGTTCTGAAAAGCTCCTAGCAGTGCCATTTCCGTTGTTCCTTTTTATAAACCACTTAAAAGAAAGAGCAAAGGTTATTCTGATGGGTTGATTAATTGGTCACTAGTAAAAGGAATTATATCGCTGCCCAAGGTCAGAATCCTATTTCTTTCCTCTCGCTTACTGTGGACATTCTTTAAGCAGACCTTAATGGAAATCTTCCCGTAATGATATTCTAGACCTGAAGTTTATTATTATTCTAGACTTGGAACTGAATGCAAAATGCAATGGGTATATGATATGTAAGTTTCCTTTTTCTTGGCTTCAGTTTCTCAAAATGATCTATAAACCTAATATTTGAAGAACCACATTTCTAAACCAAGAAGATTTGTCGCTTACTCTATATAAGCCTCCAAATTTCCTCCTTGGACCACTGCTGATTTTCACACAGCGTGAGGGATACTGCTGAATAGAAACTTGCTAGGTGGTGCACAGGGAAGAGACAAATCCAGAGTGCACCCATGGCATTCCCAAATACATCCAAACACTGGAGTGCAGAACATACTCAATTACTTGAATTCCATTTGGATCCCCTAATTCTATCCTTCTTAAAAACATGTCATCCTTTTCTTTACTATAATGAAACATTTTTTGATAATTCTTGCTTCTTCAGTTAAAGATACTTTAAAAAAACAAGACTTTAGTTGTACATATTTTCTGGATTCTCCAACAATATATTTTGCCATAGTCATTGAAAAATATCATGCACCATCTGGGGTCTCTGCAGACAATGGTAACTAAATGTTTGATTGAGAAGTGTACTTTCTCTGGACTTCTATAGGGTCACAAAAATGTGAACAGAACCCAGCAGAATTCATTTCTGCTGTTTCATTTTAAAATAGGGCAGAGAATGGAAATGCTGCCTTTTTAAGTGGAACTGAACTTCGACTTTTAAGAGATACCATAGATTTTTGAGGGAGTAAGGGCATGTGTCTGGGACCCAGAATCACCATGTGGCTTCCAGCTTCCAAAATTTATCTCATGTGTTTAAAGTGTTTGGTATAAATTTGAGGGACTTCACATTTCTCTCCAATGTGTTAGCACTTAGATTAAGACCATACACACACCTTCTTATTTATGAGCAATTAAATGATACACTAACAAGAAAAGTGACTTTATTTACAGCACTGACAGAAAAAAATTGGCAATGTGATAACTCTTACTATAAAAATATGATTTTTTTGTACTTCTAAAGAAACCTTTTAAAAAGGCTATGTCTTTTTTTTTTTTTTTCAAGGCAAGGCTCTTAGAATCACTCGATGAGTATATATATTATTTTTCTTTCTTTTTTCTGTGAGACAGCAAGAAATTCATCCAAATAGAACCATGCTTCTACCACATAAATCACTCAGAAAATCTGGTAACTTTCCATGTGATTCAGTTAAATCCTTTAAATCCCACAGGAGAATTTACTTGCTTTTGGCATATTTCACCATATTAGGAGGAAAACCAGTCTCCAGGGACGTGGTGGTTAATGAGAATGGGCCAAAAGCAGATGTCCTAAACTCGGTTTTGTTAGCTTAGGCATTTTGCTTGGTCGAGAGTTCCTCAAGAAGTTTCCTTTCTGTGTCCTCAGTATACCCCTAAGCCCCCCACAATGCCTTTAAAAAGACATAACATTTCCTCTCATAATTAAAGATAGGACTTAAATGCAGAGGGAAGTTACCTTGTTGAATTAAACCCAACTTTACCCAGCCGCAGAGTCACAGGGTTTGAGGTGCTGCAAGAGATGAGGGGAGGAAGAAAAGAGCAAGACACTCTCTGGGAAGCGGAGGGGCTGTAGGAGGCAAACCAAGTTTTCCCACCCCTCAATTTCACCCAGGTTGACAGAGCTGGCCCAGCCCCCACGTGTTAGTGTATTCTCTGAGCTGAGAAGGAAATCCACCTTCTGGGGGTGGTTGGTCTTTTATGAGTGGCACAAAACTAATCTGAATTGTAAGCCAGAAGACTTTTTTATCCTCCATCTCTCAGTTTTATTATGTAAACACTACTGCCCAGTGCCCAGTAGTGAGGTATCCTGTGTCCTAAGAAGGCTTTGCAGTTTGCTTATGAATGTTCAGATCATAATACACATGCTTTTCAAGAGACTGTTCCTTCAAGTAAATGTCAATGAAATGGAGAATGGGAGAGAAGGAGAGAAAGTCAGGGACACAATGCCACCCATTATGAATGATGGTGACGCCACAGTGAAAAGAAATATCTCTTCTGCAAGACTTCACCTACTAGAAGATGCCTACATGTTGTAAAGACTCGCCAGTTCTATGGATTTGAGCATAAATTTGAAAAATCATATTGGGACTCTCTGCTGAAGGTATTCTAGAAGTCTAGCCTCTCCCAGGGTCAGACTGGTCACTGGCCATCCCCACTCCTTGGTAAGTTTCAAACATTTGTACTTTCAGAGCAGAGGAAAGAGGGGAAGGAAGGAAATAAAAATGAAAGTTTTCAGCGTGTGGTCTGTCACTCTACCCTCATGAGTAATCTCAGGAGTTCTGAGGAGCCCTTGCCCCTTTCTTTTTGCCAACTTCTGCCATAGAAAATTTCACAGAGCAGAGCCACAGAATTTATAGAATTTCTGCATAGATGTGTGATCTCTTTTGAAACTCCATAGACCTGACAGCAGGGGAAAAGTACTGCATTTAGTCTAACCACCTAACCTAGCCTCCCCAAGGCTCATGCTGGGGGCTCATTAGTCCTTAAATCAAAACACAGACTGTGTCTTGAAGTCCGTGTGCTAACGATCAATTTAGATGATAAGGTACCATTTGTTGAGGAGGAGAGACAAAGTAAAATAGAGGCGTGAAAGTAGATATCACAACATGCGAAAGCTGCACTGTACTCGTCAGCTCAGTATAGCGAGGTGAAAGGAACACTTAAAGCCTGCATCTGTGACCTGAGCCCAGGCCTCCAAACAGGAACAGAATTGCTCCTCCAGAAGTTAGTGCTTGGAGTAACTTCCCCCACCCCCAGCCCCAGTCCCAGCCCCAGATGTTGTAAGAACTGGATTAATATAAGGTCTTTTTAACCCCCTACTTAGCATACATATATAAGTTCTGGGGCTCCAAGCCAAAATTCCCCAGTGGACCACCTTATCCTTTGTTAATTGGAAAAATAAACAGTTCTGTGGTAGTGGAGAGGGACCCTTTTCACAGAAATTTCTTTGATGCTAAGGCTGCTTTGGGGATACCTGTCCCTGTGCCTCCCACGAATTTCAGCACAAGACAAAGTCAAGGACCTTGAAATACAAAGGTGCAACCAGTAGTCAGGACCTGACTACTTAATGTTCTGTGAAGGCAATTAATGGGTGCTTATATTCACCCTGACTCAGATTTAGAGAACCCGAGCGGCGAGAGGGTTGGGGAGTTCATTAGACACTGCCCAGAAATCAGAGCTCAGCACGGTGAGTGTGTGAGGTGGTGACAGTGTATGAGATTCTAACCGCTGCTGTTGGTGCAATGGAAGGAGTCGATGGGATGTAATTGACAACCTACTATTTCTCCATTAACTTATCTATTATCGCCATGGGCAGTAGGAAAGAAAATTTACCAATATTTCATTTATTTTTACTTCGTGTGAGTATGGGATGGGAGCTGGCATGTGCCCATTGGGACACTTACATGAAGTTGAATGGTTTTAAATAAGCATGAAGACCTAGCTGAACACTGCTTTCCTCTCCTCTCCGCAAAGGATGTTTTTCAAAAGGGTGCAAAACATATTCTCAAGATAAAGAGAGACACTTTCACATGCAATACCAGGAGAAGAATGGTCATGTAGCATCTACATTTAGATGGACTGACCCCATACACTGAGAACACACAGTCAAGTGTGCTGGTTGAAAGCACATGTGCTTGAGTCACAGGACCTTGGGTTCAAACCCTGATTTCTGCTGCTTAGGTGGGTGACTGTCTTCAGAGACTCCTAGACACAGACAGACCCTGAGGCGTTCACGTGATTTACCAGTAAAGCACTCCCAATGGCACATGTTGGAGAAGCAGACTGGGGAGGGAGAAGAAGCAACGGGGTATGACTTCAATTGAAGACCAGCCCCAACTTGATTCTTAGGGAGCTCAGAAGTATAAATTGCACCCCAGGGTTTATCCAGAGGCAAAGGAAGCTGGGCGCTTTTTTGTGTACTTGTTCATCAGTTAGTCATCAGCTAGTGGGTGGAAGTTCAGTAATAAACTCCTGGGCACTTGGGTAAGGTGAGGCAGCTATGTTAGCCCATGGGCAAGTCTCTGAGGAATTTTGCAGCCACAACAAGACTCACCAAACCTAAGGACAGATGCACGGCACTGGTGAAGATGACCGGAGGAGCCCATTGGGGATACCAGGAGTGTTCTCTATAGTGAGTATGGGCACAGTTCTTAATTTTATAGTTCGCTATAGTGAGTATGGGCAAATTTCTTATTAATAATTTTTCTGGGCCTAAGTTTTCTTCTATGGAAAATGGGGATATTTACATTAACCCCAGAGAATTGTTGTGGTGATGAAATACCATACGTATAAATGCTCAGAACCCAACACAGAGTGTTTGGTTAAATATTGCTCATTACATTCTTCTGCTAGATTACGGACTTCACAGGAACAGGGACAGCATCTGCTTCATTGTCACTGTGTCCCCACCTCCTAGAAAAATGCCAGACACATAGGATGCAATCGATAAATATCTGAACAGCAATATGGTAAGAATAACATCATAAGGATACCTAAAACTTTGTCAAAGGCAGAAAATTACATTCGGTTGGGATGAGATGGTAAGCCCACAGCAATTCATAAATTCTGTATTTGACAACAGAAGCAGCATTCTCAGGTGGGGACAGGGAAGTGCCTGTGAGTGATCACTGGGACTTGCTAAAAAAAAAAAAAAAACTTTTACTAGCAAAAATCATAATCACTTTTCCCCAAGTTTAGGGAAGGAATCAGACTAGAGAAAGTCTCCAGCATGGCCCGCAGCGCACGGCACCCCCAGGCATCAGATCCATAGTTTGACTCCTTGGAAGCTAAGAAAGGATTTTCTAGTCCAGTGATTCTCAAATTTTTTGGTCCCAGGACCTCTTTACATTCTTAGAAATTATTAAGAACTCCAGAGTTTAGTTTATATGGAACATACCTAGCAATATTTACCATATGAGAAACTGAAACTCAGAAAATTTTAAAATATTAATTACTTAATTTTAAAGTAATAATAATTACATGTTAAAATACACACTTTTAAAATAGTTGGAAAATAATTATATTTTCTAAAACAATACAAGAAGAGAAGAGTAGCATTGTTTTACATATTTTTAAATTTCTGTAATGTCTTAACTGAATAAAGACAGCCGGATTCTCTTCTATGCTTCTCCACTCCATACGTTGCAATATGGTGTTTTGGTTGAAGTATATGAAGAAAATCCAGCCTCACACACTGATGTAACTGGAAAAGCAGGAATATTTTCTATTCTTTTTCAGATAATTGAAGATATCTTTCTTTGAGTGTACACCAAAGTACACTCAAAAATAAAGGTGAGCTGCAGTGTAGAATTTGAAACCAGGTGATTGAACATTTCATGCTCTCTCACATTAAATCCATTGTCTGTCTTTCATTTTGAGTGTGCATTTTGTCCATGCATGATTTTACAATATAATGCATTGGAAAATATTACATTGAACTGTGCAAATCTTCCCAAGGTTGATATTTTCATTTTACAGTATTTTTAAATCCCATTTATTAATAATACCTCTGATCTTAACAGAAAACTATTTAACTATTGAGAAACTCTTAAGCTCAGAGTGAAAGATAAAAGTTTTCCAAAATTCAATTTTCAGTTGAAAACTCAAACTATTTCACTGGTTACCCTTGAGCCTGAGAAGCAATTCCTGACCTTCTTGGGCTGGGTGAGGGACCCTCTGAGAATCACATCCCTTCCTGGTCCCTAGCAGGGCACTTGTCACATCCTGTTGAGATCATCTGCTATCGTCATGTGTCTCTCACTAGACCACGAGCTCCTTCCGAACAGAACTATGTCTTCTATCTCCCCATCCTTAGGGACTCTCACATAAACATTGTTCAGTGAAGGAATGATTGAATAAATCCCCAGGAATGATCAATGTGGGAACAATAGAAATCTGTCTCACATTCCCAGACAGGAGATTTTGTTGTAATGTAAATGTAAATCCTATTAAAAATGTGAACAAAACACCTTACAAAAACATGCATTGACGAAATAAAGGTCTCACTTCCTCTGAGGCGATGACCCAAAATATAACAGCCAGATGGAAGCAGGGACAGGAGGCAGACCCCGGGGAGCAAGCAACAGGGTGGGCGGGTCATATATACGGGGTGTGGAATGATACTGCATGTGGGGGGACTAGAAAGAGGATTGAAAGGAAACGGGAAATACAGAGAATGGAAAATGAAAGGCCAGCCAAAAGGAAACAAAAAAATAGCAGAAAACAAGATTAAAGGATGGCAGAAAAGTAGAAGAAGAAAAGACTAACCAGGGCCCAGGGTTTGTTGAGTAGCTACAGAGAGGATAGGAGAGGCCCGTGATAGGAAGGAGGGCTGGATGTGAGTGCGGCAGACCGCACAACGAAGGCAGTAATTTGGGCGATTTTTTGCGTAGAACCGGTCTATCCCCTAAGGTCCCCCTGACCTTGCCCCCATTCCTGGCCCCAAGTTCTTTCACGGTCCCGTGTTTACCTGTGTGATAAAATCGGGTCTCTGGTTGGAGAGAAGGCTTTCTCTTCCCCAGATATTTTCCTGCTCACCTTCGAGAAGCCCCGCCTGACCTCTTCTGCAGAGCCACATTTGAACTGTCTACATTTAGTCAGCAAGTCACTTTCGTCCACAAACATTTTCTGTCCAGGACCCCGTGGATATGCAGGAAAATTTTGTCATCTAGCCCTGCCTGACAACCCAACAAAACCGACATTATGGAGGAGAGCAGGAACAATTAACTAGATAGTCTCTAGCCAGCGTGAAACACCAGTGCGTAGACAAATGTCTTCTGCTGAAATCTGTTCCCTAGGATATTAACAGCCGCAGCACAAGAGTAAGTTAGAGAAACTCAGGGTTAAACAAAATTCCACAGGTTTCTTTATTGCAGGGCTTCCCAACCTTCAAATTGGGAAGGCAATATGCTGTATTTCCTCAATTCATTGAAGAATAAGATCCTTTTTTCACTGAGCAGCAATCTCTCAGGGTAAGTTTCTGAAGAACATATTTTATGCTCTAATGGCAAAGAGAGGGTCCGGGAGGTCTTAGAAGCTCCCAGACAGGTTGGAAAGCCACAGACTCCAAATAATCTCTAACAAATGTTAAGATAATTCTGTTCTCTTGAGGTCCCTCTTCCAAAGTTCCAATAATTCATTAACCTAGAGTCAGTTATTCAGGTTAAGTTATTACCGTTTTTTTTTTTACTTTTATTTTTGCACACAAGTGACTCCAAGGTTATTACCACTATGGACAGACTGAGCAAGAGACAAAGTCCAAGGCTAGAAAATAAGAGGAGGCTCCTCCCTATGCCTGGTGCACCTCCTCTCATCTATCATATGTGTGTCCGAGTCTCCTTCCTCCCAGATCTACTCAAATGTCATCTCCTCCTCATCAGCTCCTTCTCTGGCCAATTTAAAATTTCAGACCCATACCCCAAGGCTCCCTATACCCTCTTTCTGCTTTGTTTGTTTCCATCCTACTTCTCAACTTCTAACAGGCTGTATAATTTAGTTACTTATTTTGTTTTATTCCTGCCCGCCTCTACCAGAATGCAGGCTCCAAAAGGACAGGAATTTTGATCTCTCTCGCTCACAGCCAAATCTCCAGCATCTAAAACAATGTCTGGTACGCATCAGCCACTCCATAAATATTTGTTGAATGAATGAATACATGAATGCGAGAAAGATGGGGTGTTGGGTTCTACTTGCCTCGTGAGTACGTTTCACGTTTCTTTGTCTGGCCCCGCCGTCTTCCAGCCTCTAGGAGATCTCATGGAGATTACACCCGGATCCTGTGACTCAGCCCCAACTCAAGTCCTTGGTGTTTGGTGTCCTGGAGTTGAAACAGCAGCAGCAGTAGCCTTTGTGTTTCCAAGGTTCTGTCACTCAGCCACATCACACAACCACCCACAAAATGCCAGCTTGCGAAACTGTTAAGGAATCTGGGGAAAATATTATTTTCCTTTCCATACAAACATAAATGAGCAGATACACACATGGAACCGCTGCTCTGGAAAATAATCACCAAGCAGCAAGAGAATGTGGCACAGTTTACTCAATATTCCCCTAATGCCCCATAGTTAGGGGGATTTGCTAATTTTTCTCCTATAAATAACCTTTTAATCATCACTTGAGAATATAACTCTTTCAGATTTAGTTTATGTCTTTATGGAACATATTTAAAAGCATAAGTACTGAAGCAAAATTTATGAACCTTTTGAATGTTCTTGATACAGAGTTCTAAATTTCTTCCTAAAAGAAACAATTGAGTCAAAGAGAGTGCATCATTTTGACCCAACAGATATTTTAGATCCATAGAGATGAATACCAATATTTTAGGCCAACAGGAATAATCCCCACTGAGAATGTAGAGTCCTGAGGGAGGTATCTTACCTTATTCACTGTTGAATCCCTGTAGCCTATCACATAATTGATGCTCCATAAGTATGTGTTGAATAAATGAAACAACACTGATGAATTTTCATTAAGAGTTTTTTTGATCAATTTTCTATTTAAGGCAATTTTTAAAATTACTAATTCTTTCTCATTTTTTATTTTACCAATGTTATTTTTATCGGAGTCAATTCTTTGACCATAAATTATATAACCAATTTTTTATGAATCAATCAAGGTTTTTTTTGCTTTGTGTTAAGATTGCAAATTATAGCTATTATAACTACAAATTTTATTCTGTGATTATTTATTTTGAGATCATTTATACAGATCTAAATTGTGAAAGTTTTTTATTCTTCCATCAATTTTAACCAAAACTAATGTTCCATGTGTAGTTTAACTATGAACAGTTTTATTTTGTGTTGAATATTTCTTACCTAAGTTCTTTATTTTGGGAAAATTTTTATAGGTTTTAATCTTACAAACAAGAAGTGAGTTTTTAGGCATTTAATTGAATAAAACTTTTATCTATTATCTTAGTAATACACATTATTAATTGAATAACAGTTTTTATTTTATTAAACTGTAATAAAATTGTACGTGATGCCTTTCAGATATCATAAGGCTATTCTATTATGAAAATCTTCTTTCAACTTTGATGAATTTTGAAAGGCTCTGTGGGGAGGTCAACGCATTCTCAGGTAAAAATGGTATGGGTGCAAAGATTGGGGTCAAAATATTCTGCTTTGGATCAGAAAAGGCTGACTGCAAGATATTAAATTTCAGTTAAGCATGGAATAATAATTAAGATTTGCTGGCAGAAGGAAGGAATACAGATGGTTTTCATGCAGCTATTTTATTCCATACTTTTCATTTCACCATCTGACCAGGTGGTAGTGTGATTCCACCCTTTAGCCCATTTTGACTCTTGTTTATGAATTTTTTAATCCATATTTTGCCAACACTGGCAAATCATCTTCTCAGAAAATCTTTCTTGGATCAAAGATATTTTCTGGGTCAAATGCCATTAAATCATTCTACTTCTTTCAAATTCTATACCACACGTTTAAATCTTTTAAAATCTTTTTTCATTTTTCATTTTTGTTCTGAATTTTTTATCAGATTATTTTCCTTGTAAATTTTAAGATTTTGTGCAACACGTTTTTAAGTGAGCTATTCTTTCGTGCTGGACACTGTTCTAGATGCTGGGATACAGCAGGAAATAAGACAGGTATAGATGTCTGCACTCTTGGAACTTAATATTGAATTATTAATCAAGGTTTTATTGTTATTGTTGTCAGAAACAATTTTAGAGTAATAATCTCTGCCTTCATGAGCTTTCTTTTTGAGGCCACTATTTCTAAACAAGAAACAAATTCAATGTTTCTGGGTCAATTTTGCTGAGTTAGTTTTTGTTACGAAGACTTGATCCTTCTATCAGTTTTTTGTTTGTCTGTATTTTTAGCTGTGGACAGTTTTATTTCATGTTGATTATTTCTAAAAAGTCTGATTTTTTTTTTCCTGAGCCAGTTCTTGCAGTATCCAATATGACCAACATGCCGTGATCCTTTAGACAGGTTTTCATTTATAACAAGTTTTACCATTTGTAGCCTTAGCCATTGTCAGTTTGACTTTGTGATGATATAGTCTTTTGCCAAGCCAAAATTTTCCTCAGCAACCTAGTAAAAATGCCCTTTGGGTTAAACTTGTGGGGTCAAAAATTGAGAGTATTAAAAAAATCCTTGATCAAAATAGTGTGGTGAAAATCGTCATTCTAGACTTCCTATTTTAAAAGAAATGACATGAAAAAACAAGAAGAGTCATAGGCGTTTAGAGTGATACTTCTTAGATTTCAATGTGCACATGAATTACATGGAGTCTTGATGAAATGTAGGTTCTGATTCGGTGAGTTGGGACAGGACTTTCAACTTTGCATTTCCAACAAGTCCCCACATAATATTGATGACACCAATCCACAGGCTGAATAGCAAGGAGTAGAGTATGCGCTTTGTGGTCCAGCGGGCCTGGGTTCTGACCCCTTACTGGCTGTCTAATCTTGAGGAAGTTACTTAACCTCTGAGTTTGGTTTTCTTCATTTGTACAATGGAATGGTACTAATGTCACCTGTCTAAGAGGTTTGTTGTCAGGATCAAATAAGATGAATTATGTAAAATGCTTAGCACAGGGCCCGGCCCCCAGTAAATCCTAATAGTAACTGATGAGTAAAAGCACATGATATGTTCAGGGCAGGGAATGAATGGGAAGGGGTTTGATGTCACATAGAAGCTGGGTACCAAAAGTGTGGTCCTCAGACCAGCAGCATCTGGGAGCTTGATAGGCACGCAGAATCTGAGACCCCACCTCCATCTTACTGAATAACGATGTGCATTTGGAGATTCACGTGTATGGTACAGTTGGAGAAGTGTTAGCACCAAGTCTAAAGCGAAGGAGCAGGAGGCACGTCTGGAAGGGCATCCAAAGCCAGACTGCAAAGGGCCTGACTTACCTACTGAGGATTCTGAGCCCTTTTTTAGAGGACTGTGGGGTGACAGATAGCCATGTCCCCTCCCCTGCCCCTCCCTCGCATCCTCTCCCCACTCTCCTGTCAGGCATTGTTAATCAATCAAGTGCTCTCTCTGGTTGAGCCTTGGCTAATCCTCATGATCCTTATGAACACAGAGTTGGAGGCCAGGCATTATCAGTGGATCCCAGGTGACAGAAATGATCATATGCCATCACTGCAAGAGATCAAAGGAACCATCGAAGAACTTTAAAAGGGAAAAAATGAGATAATACATGTAAGTGCTTAGAAGAATGCCTGGTACCTAATAAGCACTCAATAAATATATCATAACTATTTCTATGTAGCCTAGTAATCTGAGCCAACATCTTCACCAGTGAGTAAATGAGAAAATTTAGGACAAATAATTAACTTTTTTGGCATTACAATGCCCATTTTTTGATGGGGAAAGTAGATGAAATTTTTAAAAATTCTCATATGGCAAAATTAAAACTTTAGCAACCCCATGTTCTTTCTCTTCCACCCATTTTCTGTTTCCTTAAAGAATGACACCACGAGCACCTGGAGGTGATTATGGTTTGTATAAATGGGCCACACACACTTGGGTAGCTTTGTGCTGCTCCAAGAAGAGCAGATCAACCCTTCCTACTGCTCTCCCTCTCCTCACCCTACAATCTTTGCTTCTGAACAAGTGAGAGCAAGAACGTGTTTTTCTGCAAATGGCAGAAGTTCTCCCTCTTGTCACATCACAACAGAGAGTTGACTTTGCATTTAGAGAAATGCTGTTGACAAGGAGGAATGGGAGCCCATGACAAGTGCCATAAAGCCATCGTGAAGGAGTAAACGCCAACTGTTCCCATGAAACCTGCCCAGGCAGTGGTGTTTGAGAGGCAGAAGACACAGTCTACTGAGAGTTGGGTCCCCATAGCAGCAGCCCTCAGACAGAGGCCAACATTGGGTAGGATTAACAGAGTCTGAGGGCCCAGAGTTGAACAGGGTTGCTTTGCACTAGATGACCTGAGAGAACTTTTCCAACATGACCATCAGACTTTTGGACACAAGTGAACTGCTGGCTATGGTTTCTGGATTCTGCACTGCACCAGGACACCCTCAGCTCTCAGAGCCAACACTGGCTTTGCAATGCGTGTGCTCCTGTTTCCAAGCACTTCGCTCTCCCTGAGAGCTCGCTCAGTGATTCAGAGAGCAAATTGTTCTGACAAGCCCACGAACCAAAATCTATTGTGGTTTAAAGGTCCTCCTATTTAAAAACATTTCGTATTTATTGCCTTTTCATTTTTTAGGTCAAACACAGGAATCTGTGTGCTGTTGTAAACCACCCACTGCTTCTTCATATACTCCCCGGTGTTATGTATATAGTTGCACTGACATCTGATTCTAGAAAATTAATATGCAAATAGAATTGATAATAATGCCATATAGTGAAATACAGTGTTATGAGTAATTCTCTGACTGGTCTCCTCTTGGCAGGGTAACCCAAGAGCAAGAAGGAGAACCAGAGTTCAGGGCTGGAACACGTGGGACGAGACAGAAACCCCATTTAATAGCACACATAAGCCATATTTCCAACGGGGACTTTACTTGACTTCTTTTTGAATATTCAGCCTCCCCAAGCTCATCATTAATTCGCTTTCAAAGTGTGGCATCAACAGACTTCACATAAAAACATTGCTCAAATAATGCAGGCTTTGGTTCTACTGGATTGCTTTGAAATGGCGGCCCTTAAAAACATGATTAATAGTCTCCATTGAAGTTTATTATTAATGAATAAGGTTTTGTGCTTATGCATATGAGGCCTTCTGCAGAGAAAGATGTCAAATACTGTTCCAACTGAGGCTGGGGGCAAACATCGCCACTTCCCTTCATGAGTAGATACACTAGGGCTGGTCGTAGAGGCCATGACTTCAAACGTAGAGTATTTTAACCTTTTACAGAAAACTTAAAAAGAAAAGGAAAAAATGGTGCTGACCACCTCTCAGCTGTTTTATCATATAAATAATGTCTTTTATCTTCTATATTCTAGTTCTTTGGCATCTGAGTGAGGCCCTGCTCACCCTGGAGAGACTCTCCCTGCCAGGGTTAGCCAATTCCTGGAGATAGTAAACACCTAACCAGAGCACACTTCTCAAATACAAACTAACCATTCCAGAGCCCACACCTGAACCACCTTCTTTATATGCCTTGCACACTCTGGGCCACTATCCACCTGCCCTAATCACCTCAGGGCCAGAAACCAGGTAATCGGGGACAGCCCCTATGCCCCAGAGTCTGCTGAAATTGTTCAAACCAGCGAGTTCTAAGGCTGCTTACCCTGCACACCTGCTCCTTTTCACAGAAACACCATAAAGGCTTTGGCCACAGTTCTCTCCTCCTCCTCTGCCTCTTAACACACCACTGTTGCCCCGCATGGCTCCCAGGATGTGGCACGCCTCTGCTCTTGGGCTCTGAGAGTAACACACTTCCTCTTCCATGGCAATCATCTCCTGGTCTGTTGGCCTTACTATACCTTCATTTTTCTGTTAATATGCTTTCTAACTATTTTTAAAACATTTATATAGACTTTACAGTCTTGGACACCTTCTTTGCTCACCAGGTGAGAGCAGCACATCCCCAGTTTTTCACTCCCAGGTCCTTCCAGAGAGTGCCCACAATCCCGTGTGTTTCCCCACAGCCTTTCCCCCTTGCCCCTTGGTGCCCCTACTCCCCGCCATGTGTGTCCCTGACTTGCTACCACCCCTGAGCAATACTTGGATGTTCCAACAGCTCCAGCCTTCAACACCTCCCAGGGACCCCCAGGCCTCGATGTGAGAACCAACTTCTGAAGCTGCTCACTACAGTTACTGCTTCCAAAGATTTGGGGCTTATTTCATTTTATCCTTAGGGGGATTATAGAAATGTTGTTACACCTCCCTGTCTAGACATTGCTCTACGGCCTCTGAAAATGACCCCCATTCTATGATGTTGAGTGTTCTTGGATTGGTAAAGCAAATATTTCTCTTCCTCCTTCGCCAAACAATTAATTTCTCTGGGGCCTCATTTCCTTGAGAAAGAGACCTGTGCCACTAGCTAGAGAGAGCAAAGAGATTCATGTCCCTTGACCTCCAATCCCATCACATGCTTGTCCTTGTTCAGGAGGATTTGGTAACAATTCTCTACGCAAAGAGGACCCACTTTCACATCCAATCTTATGACGGCCAAAGTAACTGCTTCCAAAAAGTAGAAAGGCCCAAAGGTTCTTCTCCCACTGGACTCGAGGCAGGCAGCGAGATGTTTGACTTCAGCTCCCCCTCCACCCCTGCCCTCCAAGGAAAAGAAAGAAGGAAAGTTGTTTCCTTTTAAATTTTTCCAATGCCAGATTTGTATCCCAGGATTTGGGAGTCCCTGAGACGATCTCCATGTACAGGGTTCCTCTCCTTCTCTATGTTTTCCTAGCTTACGACCCCCAACCCCAACATGGTTATCTGTCTCTCTGTAATATTTTCACCTGAAATAAAGGCAGTGTTTAAACCACAATATTGTTTAAACCACAATAAACACAATTTGAAAATGTAGAAGAGGAGAAATAAGAAAACAATGGAACTGATTTAGCCTGTCATTGTTGCAGGGCTTTTGACTAAATTTGGGTTTGAGCTGGGAGACTCAGAACTCCCAAAGGACAATGTGCCTAGCTTATACATTGGGCATTTCTGGAAAATAATCCTCTTTCTCCATATGCAGTCTTAGAGCCAGGAATCCAGAAAATGAATCCTTCCAACCACCTGTAGTGGATGTTCTCAATACTCTCCCCCAACCAAGACCTCCCTTATCTCCATGTCCCCAGCCCAAATTACAACCTCCCAGGGCAATGCACCTGTGTTTCTCTGACAGAGGCCTTTACTGCTACTTTGTAGGCCAAAAGTGTAAGGGAATTATGCCCCTCGTGAATAGGTGAATAGCCTTCAACAAAAATCCAATGGATATTGGTGTATAAATACCCCAGCTCCCTTGCCTCTTGGGTGGAAAACATTCCACCCCAGGGTACAGTCCACACAGGCTCCCAGAGATGCACAGCAGGACTGGGCTGCAGACATCCAGTGGTAACTTGCTTGATAATGAGTCCTTATCTTGGCTGCCCTCTCTCTCCTGTCCCACTTTCCCGCTCTCCTACCAGTGTTTCCAGTATTTCCCACCATTAGAGTCTTTGTCTTGGTATCTGTTTCTGGGGGAGCCCAGACTAAGACATCATTTGTGAAAGAGATCAGTTCTTTTGTTATAAGTTCTCCTTTTCCAAAATAAGAGGTGGATTTTGATGGGGTCATTCATGTAAAAAGTAGTTATTGTACATATCACATGTGCCAAGCCCCCTGCTTGGTGCCCCTGTTTAGAAAGCCAGACTCAGTCTTACTCCTCACCATCCCACCTACCACAGGGCAGTGGAAAGTCAAGGAAGGCTCCAGAGCCAGAGTACCTGGGGTGGGATCCCAGCCCTAACCCTGCCAAGTGTGCAATTTTGAATAACTTATTCTCCAAGTCTCAATTTCCTTATCTATGAAATGGAGGTAATAGTTGTATCTATCTTAAAGGATTAAATGAAACAGTTTATGTGAAGCACTAACACATCATCTGACGCAAAGTGAGTGCTCAATACATGGTAGATCCTCTGATTGTCCTGCTAGTCCTCAGGGAAGCCTTGCCTGATCTAAGAATAAGGCTTTCCCACGTGATCTCACAGATTCTCTGTTCTTCACCTATCACAACTCTCACCGCTCTTTATTTCAATGATGTGTTTAACGTACTCCCTTCCCTTGCTTGGTGAGGTCAGGCGCCTTCTTATCTGCCTTGTGCCCTCATATTTATAACATATATATATATATATACATAATTTAATATGTATGTGTGTGTATATATGTATGTACTAATATTTGTGTGCATTAATCTCCTGTGGTTGCCACAAACAATTACTGTACCATGAACTGGCTGGTTTAAAACAACAAAAATGTTTTCTGTTACTGTTCTGGAGACCGGAAGTCCAAAATCAGTATTGGCAGGACCACACTCTCTCTGGAGGCCCTAGGGGAGAAACCATTCCTGGCCTCTTCCAGCTTCTGGTGGCTGGAGCCAGCATTCCTTGACTTGTGGCTACATCACTCCAATCTCTGCCACTATGGTCACATTGTCTTCTTTTCTGTGCCTATCTTTTCCTCTGTGTGTCTCTTACAGGGACACTTGTCATGAAATTTAGGGCCCGTGTAAATAATCTAAAATGATGTCATCGCAAGATCCTTAACTTAATTACATCTGCAAAGACTCCTTTTCCAATTAAGGTCACATTCAGAGGTTCTGGGGATTAGGACATGGATATATTTCTTGGGTGACCACCACTCAGCCCACCATTCTATACATCTATATGATATATATGGAATGAATATATATAATATATGCTTACATATGAGGTCTTCCCAGAAAGTATACAGCCATGTAATATGAAAATTAGAGACATTCACTGAAGACAATGCAAGGTACAAGAAACATTGTACATAGGACAATGACACCTCAGTCCCCTTCAAAGCAGGCACTTTGGTACCTCACACAGTTCTCCCAGCATCTCTTAGTCTAACCCCTACATGTTCAACATTCTCAGGTGTTCTGCTTGTTGCAGGCCTTCCAGAATGTGGATCACGTTCAACAGATTCTCGACCATCTTTGAAGTTGTTGGTGCCACACTTTCATTTGTGCTGCACTCATTGCATTATCCCCGAAAGCCTTCTCAATCATCTGAATAGTTTCAGAGGAAGAACATTCAAGCTTTACACAAAATTTGATACAGATTTGTTGCTCTACTTGCTCAGTCATTTTGAATGTGACAGCCACGCAAACATACACTCACCCAACGACGTCTACCGCCCCAGCAACCAGTACGATGACGTCGCCATTGTTCACACATGTGCATCCCAGTCCACTCTCCTGGGCTGCCAGGTTGCATAGATGTCATGCAAACTGCTCTCATTTTATTAACAATGGCTGTATACTCCGGAAAGACCTCATATATATGAGGAGATGTACATGTATGTGGAGAGATATATATCCTCAGTGTGTAGCACAGAGCTGTTCACATCTTGGATGCTCAGTAATTGTTGAAGGAGCAAATGGCCAAACAGGACAGGGTCCCTGCCTTCTAAGAATTACAGAAACTAATGGCAAAGGTAGAGAAATTTATGTAGAATGAGGCCATCACAAAACACTTCCTTCCTCCACAATACTCCTCCAACATCAACACATAACTAGGAAGAGAGCCTTCACTTCTTAAAGCTGGGAATTGTTCTAGAAGTACTACACTTTTCAGGTCAGTGCCTGCTTCCAAAATTTCCCTGGAGAAAACACAATAGCCCTTTTACTTTCTAATTAGCAGGATTGCATCCAGAATATTCTAGTACTTAAAAGAAGCTTTCATTCACCATAATTTCCTCTAAAGAAATCCTAGCTCTCTACTGTTCACAACTTTCATTATGAAACTGAGGGGCGGGGATAGAAAGCCTCCTGTTTCCTTTTCCTCAACATACAATATTTCTCTCATGCACTTTTGCCAAAAGTGGCACTTCAGATGATCTAAGAGGGGAACAAGAGCTGATTATTGTCAAGAAAACCATGGATAATACCACCTATCCTGGCCACACATTCTCTAGTGCACGAACAGGGAATTTGCTTTTCACTTCTTTACTATTTGATAAAGACAGATCTGCAAATATATGGACTGGTTTCTATGCAACTGTTGCTTTGTCAGTGGCCACCCATTTTGAGTCCCTGGGTAATCCGAAGGTCACAAGGAGGTGTGGTTCTTTCTCCTGTGTCTCAGTACAGAGACAAAGGCTAGGGCACCCAAAGGGTGACGCCTGAGCCACAGTCACAGCCATCAGCACCCTGGCCGCAGACCACCTCCCTGCTTCACCTCCTGTCACCAGACAGCTCCAGATGGTAATCATTTTCATGTTTTCCCAGTTAGGTTTGGAAGTGAACCTGTGTCAGCTTCTCCTCCTCACCCCAGCCCTCTGTCATGGGATTGTTCAGGGTCAGCTCCTGCCATTTGCTTCTGTGGTTCTCTGGAGTCTCGACCTTGGTGCCCAGGCTTTCAGACGAAGAACCATCAGACCCGCCCGTGCTGTGGTACAGCACACAGCTGCTGCAGGAAGAGGACAGTGCATCTTGCTTTTCATTATTAAAAACTGCTTTCCTCGTTGATTAGCACCACACATGGAGGCAAGACAGGGAAAGGAACGTGAACTAATTAATTGGGTCTCCCCCGTTCCTCTACCCAAACCCTTCAAATCAGGCCTGATGTTTTACACAGAGCATCTCACTGAAGAGAATCAGTGTGCAAACTGAGAAGGCATTTGAAATCTAAGCAACTCCAACGGGCTGAAACTCAGAGTCAAACTATATTGCTTTACCATTTTCATTATTGTTTTGCTATTTTGTATTACTAATATATCCTGGGAAAGTTAAGGTTAAAAAAAAAAAAACTGCTTTCCTGACTATGAAAGTTGAAAGTGTAAAATAAATGTCAAAAAAAGTATAAAGCAAAGTATTAATAAAATCACTCATTATCCTACTATTCAGAAATAATCACTATTACCATTTGATGTCAATCTTCCAGTCTTTTAATGCAACATATACTGTACACGTTTTCTTTTGTTTTTTTCTTTACTCTTACAAAATTGGGATCATATAAACAAGAAATCTTGGTGAACTTCCAAAAGAACCTTCATTAGTTGATTAAGTGGTATTAATCTCTACAGTAAAAGTAGGACGGGACGTTAGACAAGGAAGGCAAGAACAGCAGGCTCGGATGGGGCAGAAGGCAAAGAAAACAGTTTCAACCTGGCTTCTGAGCCCAGCACACCTGGCATATTCCACTGGGGCCTTCCACTTACTGTCTCCGTGACCTTGATCAAGTTACATAACCCTTCTGACCCACAGCTTTCTATCTCTAGTGCATATAACATGATTAGCACCAGGCCTAGAAAATAGGTTGAAATCAGAATAATATCATTACCCTTCTCCTTCTAAATGGCAATATGGTACCCAAAGAGATTTCGATCACTTCTTCTGGTATAATATGAATCTTAAATTATTCATATAATAATTACTATTAGTCTGCTTGAACTACTATAACAAAATGCCATAGACTCAATGACTTAACAGAAATTTGTTTCTCAGAGACCTGAAGACTGGGAAGACCAAGATCAAATGTGTCAGCTGATTCCGTTTCTGGTGAGGGCTCTCTTCCTGGCTTGTGGATGGCAGCCTTCTTGCTATGTCCTCACATGGCAGGGAGAGAGAGACAGACAGAGACAGAAAGAACATTCCACTGTGGTATCTCTTCTGATAAAGACACTATGGGATCAAGTCCCCAGCCTTATGACCTCATTTAACCTTAACTACATCATTAAGGGCCCTATCTCCAAATAGTCACGCTAGTGGTTAGGACTTTAACACACGCATTTGGAGGGGGGAGAGGGGACACGATTCAGTCCATAACACTGATTAATAATATTAATAAGGCACCATTAAAACAATAGTCTCCTCCTTATGTAAAAAAGCAATATGATGCTTTTAGCCTACAATTAAGTTGGACATATCATCCAGGAAGAAGAGGGCAGCCTGAGCCCTGTCCCGCACAGTGAGAGCAACACAGTGACTCTGTTCCCTCAGGCCCACCCCGTTTTCTTCTCTGTCAAAGACCCAAGGAAAGTGCAGTTGTCTTCCACAGGCTCCAGAAAGAAGTCCTGAGGTGAAAGCTCACTGTTTTGGAGCTGTGTACTATGTACTTGAAATCAGAGAGAGGCTTCTAGTTTCAGGAGTTCCTTACCTGGGAAGAATTAATATAATAGTGACATCTTTTCAGAAAGTTAAGGAAACTTCCTCCCCCCCCCACAGTTGTTGAAGAGATTTCCTAGTCTTTCCTGGAGCTGGTTGGTGAATGATGTTGCTGAGGAAGATAAGAATTTTTTCTAACTCCAGTGGGAAAGTGTGATGCATCCTGACTCACCCATTCCTTTCCCCCGTTCTTCCTCTGAGCCAGTAAACACTGGTCTGACCCAATGCCCTCAGGCCAGCTGCCCCTGAAATTCAGATCTCTAATGGGCTAAATGTATCACATCTGCAGACTCTGAGGGATGTGTTGGTTCCAGAATCCCATCTACCATTTCCTCCTCATTTTCTATATGATGAACCCAGGGTTGTTCTACACTAACTTGAAAAATGCCTCAGTCTACAGAAGTAGCTCAGGTGGTGGGAACTGTGCCCTCATTCCTCATTCAATCAGTGTTTCTTGAATTCTAGATTTTGCAGATCAGGATAATGTATTCTGGGGGATGCTCATAGAGTTGTCAACTTTTTAATTTCATCAGTTGTACACCTGTTATCATAAAATAGAGGGTATTTTAAATCAGGAAGAAGATATTTCTAAAATAAATGACAGTCTTTCCCCCAAAAGACCTTTATTGACCTTAGACTGATGTATGACAAAATACTACACTGTCTTTATTCTTCTCATTTTGCTACAGGTGATTAAAAACCACCAAGCTGGCACCAGGTCACAGATGAGATATTTTAGAATCTTTGACCTTTGATTCCATTCTTCTTTCTTTCCCATGTCAGAGCTGACTCTATTCTGCTCTGCAGTTATCATCTCACTCTCTCTTCCTCCTGTCTTCTTGCTTGTTTTACCCATGAATTCACTGACTGTCCCCGTGGGATCCATAGATGGTAGGTGACCATTTGTTGTCAGAGTTGAAGGACATGCCACATGTGGAGACAGACGAGTATTTCTGCCTCTATGTGATCCACCTCAAGTCCTGCATCATCTCTGGTCTAAAGTGATTTCTGTAGAATAAATTTACCTCCCCCATACTTGCAAGTTACAGCTGATTCTAAGCTCCTTGAGAACAAGAACTGGTCATCTTTCGTCTTCATATCCTCTGGGATTAGCAAAGTGGCTCAGAGTAGGGCATCAATAATCTATCTATGCTGAATGAAGAATTCCTTCACTGATTTTTTTATTCTTTGTTCCTTCTGATTCCAGAACTAGCTCAGCCAAAGAGACCTCAAAAGTATTGCATTTGAGACCCATCCTTTCACCATTTCACTTACATGTTTTATTCTCAGAAACAACGTCATCTAAGAATGACAGGGTTTGGAGTAGGAAGCAGCCAAGTGCCATTAAAAGAGCAAATGCTGACCAATATTTCCACCTCTGGTGAGACTTCTTCCTCCTACGCTCTCTTTTGCAGTGGACTGATTCATTCAACACAAATGCATGTTCATAATAAACCCCATCTGTCGACATGAGTAGTGACCATTTTGAACATCTCAATAGCTTGGTGCTTTGCAGTTATTCTGAAGTATTTACTTAAATAAGCTCTGTTTAGAGCTTATTCAGCAAAAGGAAAAAGAAATAATTAAAAGGTCAATATAGCCAACATAAAGATCCACATTAATGGCCTGAAACCTTTATCTTTTTAGAGGTGTAGAATTTCAGAAAAGAGATGAAATATAGAAGGCTCTGGATTCCAGAGTTCTCTCTAATCAACACTCCCACTGACCCATACCTTAAAACTGCACCAATTTTTCACCTTTTTCAGTCAAATCATTGGATTGATAATATCCAAGAGGGTTTAAGTTCTATTGTTTTACGAGAGATTTTAAAGAAAAAAAAAAAAGATTGACCTTTCCACCTGATTTTATCTTGTCACCAATGTGATACCTACAAATAATGCCATAAGCAGTCCAATTCTTACTAACTTAAGCAGAAAAGAAAAAAATTTATTACTAGAAGGAAATCAGGTCCACTCATAGGATCAAAGGGCATGTAGCCAGGACCCCCATGGACCGGGCACTCTACTTGAGCAACAATGAACCTGACTTTGAAACACTTCCTCTCAATTGTCTTATTTATTGAAGATTCAAAGTCCCAGAAATGGTTTCTGATTGGTGAAACTTAGTAATGTGCCTAATACTAAGATCACACTTTTGGCTCTTCGGTCACATGCTTGGCCCTTGAACATAACAACCAGCAGTAGAGAGGGAGAATCTGGACTCCCAGATCCCATAATGTGAGGCATATTCTGGGAATTGCTCTCACATCAACACACACACAAAAGGGAATTCCTTCAAAAGGAAGATTGGATGCCAGTAGGAAGGTAAGGGGGGTTAGATATTAGAAGCCAAGAAACAAGAAATTCTAGATCTGGGCGTGGCAGCTCATGCCTATAATCCTAGCACTCTGGAAGGCCAAGGCAGGAGGATCGTTTGAAGTCAGGAGTTTGAGACAAGAAATACCCACTAGAATTTTCCATGAGAATGGAAGTGTCCCTCTTCACTCAGCAGCTGGCATGGTTATCAGCATAATTTGTTTAAAATATGTTTTCAAACTCTTCTCATTTTGAATTTGGGAAATCCCATTCAAAATACTTTCCCTAATAAAAGAAATTCATTAAGAGTATGTTAGATTCAGGCATTTACAACCTTCCCAAGGTGACATTTTTATTAATAAAAAATCAAGTTCAGCTTTCATATTCGTATTACCAAAGGCATGTCACGAGGTGAGTGTCACAATTGCTCTCTCACTTCCTCCTCCTTCCCCTCTGGTTTCTTATATAGGAAAGAGAAAATGTGCCATATAATGATGCTTCAAAAAGAAAGAGACTCTGGCCATAAGGCAACAAAAAATCTCCCTTGGAGCATGAGATGATGAGCCAGGAAAGCTACAAGAAGAGAAAAAGGAAAAAAATTGAAATAAAAATGAAAAAAAGGTTAGGTGTCTAGCTAACACTCGCTGGGTACCAACTATGTGCCAGGTGCAGCATGTGCTTATTGTGTTATTATCTCCAAATCGCACATGAGGTAGAAGATGTTTAAAGATTTAAGTTACTGAATGAATGATTGAATGAATGAACATGATGTTAGGCAGAGTTAGAGGTGGGAGGTCATGATAGCTGATGTGCCCAGGACCCACATGCCTGGCCACACCTGGTCACCTTGCCCCCAGCCAAATCTAGAGACGGATGCATGTGCCTTGGCTTCCCTGCCTGTAACTCTACTACTCTGCAGGACTTGGATCCCTTCTCCAAAACCCAGAGCAACTGGTTCTAAACTTGACAGGCCTTTCCCCTAGAATCCAGCCAGTCACCCAGAACCACGTCCTGGCCCACGTGAGTATCATCATCTCCTGAGAGATGAGCCACACCTGGCAAGGTTGTCTCCTCTTCCCTTCCAGAAGGCCAGCTGAGCACACCTTACCTCTGTGTTTACCCAGCATCCTGTGATCAGCCCTGTCACATCACTAACCACACCACACCGTTTTGATTTGCAGAGTGCAGAGACCATGTCATTTTCGCCTTTGTAATCCCAGAGTTTAGCCCAATGCCTCCCATGTGATAAATACCCAATAAATGTTTGCTGACAAAACAATACGGCAGTGATGCTCTTTAGACTTTGAGTATTGGCCTGCCCTAATATAAGAGCTACTTCACAATGACATCATTCTACCTTGCCTAGTTGCACTTTTTTCAACACTTTGTGTGTGTAATACCTATACATGCATTATACCCAAGCCTGCCCACAGGATGGCAGAACCACATCTTGGCTTCACCCTGCAGTCGGTGATTTTTCTAATTACAGAAGAAATGGTGTTGAGAACAATGGTCAAAAGATGTAGCAGTATCCTTTACCATTAGTGGCAAAATGATCATCATTATGATCACTTTGTTCTTCCTAGGGCAAGGAATTGGAGATCCTTTGTGGATTGAAACAAAGGACTTTCTGTACTATTTACCTCCTACTTAAACAGAAATTCAGTTAGCTGGAACACCTCATTCTCCAAGCACTCTGGCTAATCAAGGATTTATTGTCCTGCCTTGAACAATTTTTCCCTTCTGATATCTGCTGCATTTTTATGATGTTCATAAAGCAGTGTACTTCTTTCATATGGGAAGTCTAATTATAATAACTTATATTTGTACATGGTTACAAAGTACTTTCTGACAACAATCTGTGATGAAGTCAGGGCAGGTGTTAATGTCCCTATTTAAGCACTCAGTAATTACACTGAATCTTACATAATTAAATATGACTACATTCACAAGGTTGAGAAAGGGTCTCCCCCCATTTATTCAACAAGTATTTTCTGAGTACCTACTATGTGCCAAGTGCTGTGCTAAGCCCTGGGATGCAACTTTGAGCCAGATGGACAGTCTATCCTCTCCCAGAACATAAGTGTATGGCTCCGAGTCCTGCTATTTCCCTTGATAGGTCCCCACTCCCATGCCAAATAACTCCCTGCAAGCCCCTGAAGAAACTTCCCAGCTACGCAAGAAAAACGGATACTCGATTTGCTCTAGGGCAAGATGACTGGACGCGTCGGTATGAATGGTGAAAGCATCTCTCAGCGCAGTGGGACCAGGTTTCCAGGATCCTTCCCCCTCCCCCAGGGAGGGTGGAGATCAGGTCAGCAGCCACACTGTGTCCAGCTAAGAAACCCTTGCTCATTCTGACTGATGTTAGTGGATCATTTATCATGCAATTAGCGGAGTTGTAAAAATACTGGAAGGGAGAGAAGCAATTCTGGTTTTCAGTGTGGTGCTTAGAATCAACATTGCCTCCTTCTCCACCTATCATGACTAATCCAAAATATAGACATGCATATGATAGATGGGTATGTTTGGGGAGATGAGATCTGATTCTTGGTCTGTAGAATAACACAATGTGCTGAAAAGCAGTATTACTGCCGTTACAACTTTCTCTTTCACCCAACTCTGTGGAATTCACACAAGGAACTAAACACAGTACATCAAGTCATTCAAATTCTCTCTTTTTTTCCTAAGAGAAGCTACTCAGTCCTTTTAGCAAGCATGATATTTTATCAGTAGTGGATTTAGGAAGGGTCCAGGAAAGACTGTCTAAAAACCTGATGGTCCAAGGATATAGGTAGTCGATTAGCAGCCCAACCAATGCATATCCCTCCCTCAGCCCTCCGACTAGTGGACCCCTATAGCCTCAGATCACATCTGAGACATCCTATCCCCAGACTTTAGACACAGCTGACCTGCACCCTGTCTCAGACAGTAGGCACAAACCAGTGGCTAACACCACCTCCCACCCCTTGCCTGGGCAGTCACCGGGATGCCCTTTTCAGCTGCTCTCTGTCTCCTACTGCTTGCTTTCATTCCCTTACTTCCTGGATTTCTGGCCCCATACTCTGGCTCTTATACCTTCATGGGATGCCTTTTAATTAGCAACTCTCCATCTTCCTGTTGTGAAGATTTAGACTTCAATTTCCACCCATCCAAAGTTCTATTCTCGATTCCATTGACTGCTTGGTTGGGTGTGCTCTGTGGTCTCTGAGAAAACCCCAACTGTAGTCCTGGCCCTGGACATTCCTAAAACCCTTCTTAATTCCTCTCTTCCTACTAGGTCTTCTTCCTGTTCCCTCGAACCTAAGCTAACCTGTAATTGCACCAAACCAAACAGGTTCAGGTGGAAATGAACCAGCTTCGGGAAGAGTGACGTTAAATACACTTCCAATCACTGCAGTACTACGAGGAGAGCAGCTACCCAAAGCCAAGGGAACCACAGATTAATTTATAATTTCTGCCTCTGACTAGAAAAGATGATGCTGCATGTGCTGAGTGCTGTATGGCTGGAGCAGATGGGCATGTATGAGGGCAGTGGGGAACGAGGTCAGAGGAGCCTCTGTGCATTCCCCACTCTAAACCAGTGCCAGGCACTTGAAGACATTCAGTCAATGTACATGACCCACCATCCCTCCAACAACCACGCAAAGGGAGAGTGGACCAGGGCAGCAGATACTTCCAGTGGGGCTTTTCAAAATGCTCCTTGGGCTGAAATGCAATGGGCGGCCTGGAGAGAGGGAGCTCAGAGGCCCCAGCCTGTTCAGGGGAGAGCAGAGAAGAGCGCCTGAACCGGGCAGTGGCAGTGAGAATGGGACAGGAGAGATCAAGAGCTCTTGCAAAAGCAGATTGAAAGGGCTTAATGGGAGAAGAGGGGAAGAAAAGGTTGATCAGAACCCCAGGTTTCTGATTTGGGTAACTGTGTGCATGGTGACGGCTTTAACTATGCTATTGGCTTGGGGCAGTGGGAGTGTTGTTTGTCTGGGGACCTGTTAGGTTTAAGGTCCCAGGGACCTCCATTGTGGAAACATCTACAAGCTGCTGAATTTCAGACAGAAGCATTTTAGACAGAGACGTGGATGTAAACATTTTCTCCCTATCTGAGAGCCAAAGCACAATTTATACATAGGCTATAAAGTTGATAGGATGCTATCAAGATAAAGAAAACAATCTAATGTGTAGTCCCTGGTAAGGCAGCTCTCATAAGAGAACTACTATATAAAGCAACACTTATCAGAAGCATGAGAAAGAGATAAAATAATGGATAGCATAATGTTTCAGACAAAGAAAACCACATTCCCTGTGAACTCTGGAGAGGCGGTTACGTATGTGTCTCCCCATGTCTGTGTGTCTAGATGTGTCTTTCTAACACCTGTGTCTGCAGGCCCAGGACTAGGGCAGGCCAGTGAGGAGCTCGAAATTGAAGGAGGCTCCAAAAAAACCACAGTAATGAAGATAAATAATTTTTGTCTTCATCATTTTAATGCAATATTTAAAAAATAAAAATTAACACAAAAATATATAATAAGCAAAACATCAACATTTTAAATAAAGACAGAATCAGTTACAGTAGCATGCCATGCCAAACTGTATCAGAGCTGGAGGCAAAGGAAAAATCAATAATACTGACCCTGCCTCTACTTAAAGTTTTGAATATGGGTTTTTTGCATTAATTTAGATTTTTTTTAAACTATTATTTATCTTGATTACTATGGTTTTTCTGGCATTCCCTGAAATTTTGTGCCCAGGGCTTCACTCACCTCACCTTAATCCCAGCTCTGTATGTATTTGTGTGTGTGTGTGTGTGTGTGTGTGTGTGTGTGTATGTGTAAGCAGAGAGAAAAAGAGTAAGAACAAACACATCAATACATGTATAGCTTTACAGAAATCGTATTATAAAACAGGCCCTTGGCATGTGGTGTCATTTCTTCCCAAGTGACACTTTTAATCTCATATTTCATGCTGTCTTTTGTTGCCATTCAAGATGCATCTATAGGGTACAACATCTCATTTTAAATACCAAGAGTCTGACACTGTCACTTCTAAGCACGACAGTGGTGTACAAGAGTCCTTGGCCTTCCTGCAGCCACCTACCAACCTGTTCTCAAAGCTGTGCTGCCTGGATCCCAGAGAGGACCTGAGCTTCCCTCCCCAGACGGGTGACTTTTTTACGACCCTTAATCATCAGAGGTCACACAGATACTGGGGACACAGAACAGGGCTCACTGGAATAAACGACTGGGCACCTTATTTGGCCCATCAATAGAAATGTTTCTCGACGTGATATGTTTTTCCTGGGCATGGGCTATAATTCTGACAGCAGCAGGCAAGAGGGAATCACTCAGATAATCTGAATGGGAATATGTAAAAACAAGTTCTGATATAAATAAGGTTCCAGGCCTTCAGGGTTGATGATAGCCCACAATCAGAGGCTTATGGAGGGGAAAGGACGGCTGCTACTGCCATGGACAGAGAGAAGGCAGCAGATTTGGCCAAGCAGAAAGGTGCCGTGCTGGGTGTAGAACAGCAACAGACGTGGAATCAGGGCTTCCCTGCCTGCCTCATAGGTCAGGCCGAGATCTCCAGGTTTCAGAATGAGGTTTGGTTTGTTCCTACTTGGCTGTCCTTGCCCCACATGACCTTGGAGGCAATCCAGATCGGCACCCATGTCTAGACAACGCAATGTCACCATCAAATCAAGATCTCAGTGACACAGGCCCACATGGCAAAGAGACTACCGGTGTCTCTAAATGTTATCCCTTCTGAGGGAGGATGTAGGAAACCCAAACAAAAGCAAGCCTTTTGGCTTGCTAAAACCATTTGACACATTTCCCAGATTTTGAAGGTCAATCCATTTGAAATCTGAGCATAAGATCTGGGGTGTTGAGTTTTAAAAGGCTGAATATAAGCTGACTCGTATGCCAACCAAATCAACTATCAACACTATGATTTCCAACTAGATAATCAAGACGGTTTCTGAAACCTTCTGAAAGAATGGCTTCTGCTTTACAACGTTTGGGCTGCCAAGTATGTTACTGGGGGAGAGAGGGATAGTCTCTCAGGTTGCCAAATTCACCTCCAACTTCTTAACACAATTATTCCTCCTTCAGAATGTGGACGTTCCTAAATAACTTTGATTTTGCTTTAAATGTCACCTCATTTTATTTTAAAGGTCTTAATTTATTCGCCTTGCATGATCACTCTTTTAAAGAAAGGTCATGCCTACATAAAGGAGGCATTATAGCCCCTATAACTGTCAGGCCATAACTTGAGAACTAGATAGGAAATCATAAGAGAAAGAAGGGAAAAAGGCCCAGACTAAATCTACTGGACAATTATCTGCCAGTGGAAGACTCCCTGGAATAGACTTTTTTTAAAAAACTTAAGAATTTACTTCTTTAAAAATAATCAGCAACCAAGCAAGCACAGAGCACTTCCTCTGTGCCAGGTACTTTACTAAGCATTTCATGTATGATTTTTTTGATTAATACATTGTAATTGTACATATTTATGGGGTATAATTTAATGTTTCATGGAATAGACTGCTTTCTCCCATTCCATCTTAAATAACTCAAGAAATAGGATTTCTATCTCTTCCTTCAAAATGCTTAGCTGCCCACCAGATCCACTATTTCAACTTTCCCCTGCTGGAATCTTCCTGAGCAAGGTTTTATCTAGAATCATCTAGGAGTCTGTGCTAGATGAATGCAATTCTTTACCTAGTTAATGCCTGCTTGTCCTTCAGATCTGAGTGTGCAGGGCTAGGTTGAATTCTTTGATTATATGTGTTCGTAGAGCCTCATTCCTTTTCTCTAGAGCAGTGGTCCCCTGCCTTTTTGGCACCAGGGACCAGTTTCAAGGAAGCATGGAAGACAATTTTTCCCTGGATGAGGTGGGGTGGGGAAGGCCAAGCTCAGGTGGTGATGCGAGCAATGGGGACTGGCTGTTCCTAAGTTTCATGGAAGACAATTTTTCCATGGACGGGGGACGGAGGTGGGCAGAGCTTTGTGGCACAGTCCCTAACAGGCCACAGACTGGTACTGGTCCCAGGCCCAGGGGTTAGGGACTGCAGCTCTAGAGTACTTCTTTCAGTTTGCAATTATCCATTTGTTATTCAGTTATTGGATTAATATCTGTCTCTCCCTTGGGACTGTGAACTCTACAGCTACAGGAAAGCTGTCCATTTTGTCCACCCCTTGCTAGGGCTTCTGTAGCAAAGCACCATAAACTGGACGCTTCAACAGCAGAAATCTATTGTCTCACAGTTTAGAGACTCGAAGTCCTAAGTCAAGATGTCAGCAGGGTTGGTACTTGGCTCTTTCTTAGAATGGTGAGGAAAGGATCTGTCTTAGGCCTCTCTCCCGGGCTTACAGATGGCTGTATTCATGCTCATACAGTGTCTTCCCTATATCTTCACATCATCTTCCCTTCATATGTATCTCTGTGTCCAAATTTCCCCCTCTTACACGGACACTAGTCATACAGAATAAGGGCCCACCATGACCTCACGCCAACTTGATTGCCTCTGTAGGGACCCCATCTCCAAATGCAGTCACATTCTGAGGTGCCAGGGCCTAGGACTCCAACATATATTTTTGAGGGAGACACAGTTCAGCCCATAAAACTGCCACATTCCCAGGAATGAGCACAGTGGCTGGCACGGAGTGAGGAGTCAGTAAACATCTGGCCACTTTAGCTCAGGGCCATCCAGAAAGTTTGGCCACCCTCAAAACCTTTTATAGGCCACATTGCTTGACTGAGAGAGCTAGAGAAAAGGGACAGAACCAACTCGCAGAATCAAGGCCACCTAGGCATAGCCTCAGTATCCTGCTTCCCTCGGCTCCTCAGCTCTCTCTCAAAAAGCCAACACTGGTGCTTTGCCACGGTCCCCTTGCCTGTTGCACGAGCAAGCTAGGCTTGCAGCAAAGCCATTACAACAAGACAAACAGTCCTCGTCATATGTGAGTTCTTTACACATAAAAAAAAATTTCAGTAACAATCAAAATTATGTGTTTTATGTTAGTGTGATTCAACATTCTCTAAATAGTCACATTGGAGACATGGCCCACAAAAAACACAGATCTTAAGGGGTTCACATTCAATTCAGTTAAGTCCAAGCCAATAAACATTTTATTAAATGAGTGCCTTGTGCAAAGGACTGGGCTTCACACTTGGGTGATTTTTTTAAAAATGAAGAGATGAAGCTCCTACCCTCAAATAGCTTATAATCACATGGGAGGATTAGTTGTACTCAGAGTCCTCAATGATAAAGGAAGATGTCCTAAGGTCCACAACAGAGGCACAGACAGAATGGTGCATGGTAAGGAGGAGCGAGGAGTAAGTGGAAGGTGAAGGATGAGGTGTCTTTCTGCAAGTAGAAATGGAAAGGAAGAGCTGATGCTTCTCAGGAAGCAGCGTGAGCAAAGGTACGGACAAGATGAGCCTGGCCCTGCTGGTTATTGTGCAGGGTACAAAGATGAGTCAGAGCTTGGTAGGGGAAATAAACTATGTACAGACAAGGAAGGGGAGGAAGAGGATGACAGAAGATGGGAAGAAGTTGAAGAAGGCTTAATAGAGGAGATAAGTATCTGAGATAGACCTTAAAAGAAAGTTAAATTTTCTCAGAGAGATGGAAGAAGTACGGTGTAGACTGAAGAAACAATCTGACAAAGCATGGAGGTCCACAAATGCAGAACATGCCCGGGGAACCACAAGGGCCCTCTTTCCTTTCTTTTGTTAGCAAGTGCCTGGTGGAGAAATAGAGGAGTAAGCTGGAGTCCCATTGCAGAGGGCCCTGACCGCCACTCTGGGGATTTTGAATGAAATGCTGTAGGAGGAGCCATGCGAGTTTTTGAGCGAGGTCAGGCAGGCATGTGGTCAGAGGTCCCCTAGCAGCAGTGGGTGGGACAGGCTGGAGAGGTACTTGGTGATGGGGGAGGCACCTAAATCCCCTAGGCCAACTCCTTGAGTATTTCACTATGTCACCCCAACGTGGACACGGACATTGGCTTTGCTCACTGTTGCACCTCAGAGTCTTGACCAGTGCACGGGACATAGCAGGCATTCATGTAATTTTTGGACAGAAGCTCGGAAAGACCCTTCCTACGTGACCATAAAGGTATTAAGACGTGAGTCCATATCTGTCAACACTCTGGGTTCCCGCCTCATGGTGAAGCTGGTGCGCACACAGTGGCAGAGAAGAGAGATGAGCCATTCCTGTGTCTCTACTCTCCCCGTGTTCATGGGAGCCACTTTCCGCCCAAGCTTGCTAGAGTTAGGTTTCTGTGACTTAACCAAGAGAGCATCAACATCACTCTTCACAGCCCAGCCTCAGCTTACCCACCTCCAGCAAGAGAGAGGCCTTGAAATCAGCACCCAGTGCCACCAATGGCTTCTGCTCTGTCCCTCATTCTGTCTCCTGGAGTTAGGCAAAGGAAGTTGACTTGTTCCTGGTCTTATTAAAACAGCTTTAATGTTTCCCCATAGTCTCCTCTTCCACAGTTAAGAGGCCCCCAGTCCTTCCCACTGCTTCTCTTCTGATGTGGAGTCCAGGCTTCTTCTAAATCCTGGCAGGTCCCTTCGGTTAATCTCCAGGGTGTCAATGTCCCTTTTAAAACCTGGTGCCCAGAGGTGAGCACAAGCTTCCAGGAGTGGCTTGAGCCCCTGGAGCACCATAACTCAACGGTGGGCATCCGATTCAGTTCACACGGCCCAGGCTTCAGCCTCACACTCTGCTGTCTCATGCCTGTTTAAGTGTTGACTCAATTAGAACAGCCAGGGATTTTTGTTTCCTCATCTGCATATGGGTTGGGAAGGTGGAAAAAATATTGACTTAACTCACCTCGGGATTTCTTTCCCTTCTCACGATATAATTCTAAGCACATGACTGGGTATTCATCAGTGATTGCTCTTCTGACTGTGAGCCTTTCGTCCCCTTCTCTGGTAGCCAGAACATGTCCTTACCATCTGGCAGGAGATTAACAAAACCCAGAGAACAGGAGATTCTGAGCAGGACAGAAGTGTCTGGTAGAGTCTGGAGACGGCTTGGTGTGGCAGCAGCTCTGGAGGTGGCTTCCAACATAATCACGCCCTTGTGTGAGCCCCTCCCCTTCAAGGTGGCTGGACCTACATTGAATTTGACTTGATTTGCTTCCAAATTTAACAAACAGAATCCTGCAGAGATGACAAGATGTTACTTCCAAGATTAGGTAACAAATGCCTGTGAGACTTCATCTTGCTTGTCCTCTTTTCCTTTCTCACCTGCTGCTCTGATGGGATTCAGCTGCCCTGTGAGAGGTCCACACGGCAAGGACTGGGGGTGGCCTTCATCCAGAAGCCACCAGAGAGCCAAGGCCCTCAGTCCAACAGCTCACAAAAAACTGAGTCCTGCCAACAGCCACGTGAGTGAGCTTGGAAGTGGATGCCGCCCAATGGAACCCCAAGACGACTGCACCCCTGCTGACATGTGACTGCAACCTGAGGGGCACAGCCTAGGTAAGCCGTGCCTGGATTCCTAACCCACAGAAACTGAGGGATAACTCATTATAAGCAATTTGTTACACAGCAATATATTCATTAATATACTTGTCTGCATTTTGCTCATTAAGTAACATCAAAAAATCACTTGAGAATTTCATGGGATAATTTTTTCCACAATTTATTTTGAGAGCAACTAGTTTGGGAAAGTAAGATGTTAAAAAAAAAAAAAAGAAGAAGATGCTTTTTCTCTGAGGTTGACACTCTAAAACCTCATTCTCATTTCTTCCCTACCTCCCTACCTGTTCATGATGCAATCAGTTCTTTGGTTTAACTGCTCAAGGTATCTGCCAGTGTCTGCTAAGGATTTAAACGTCTTTGTCATTTTCCAAGCCTTAGAATTAAAACCTTTACAGAGCAAGACCACACCAGGTCGACTATCTTGTGTTCTGGCAACATGATCTTTAACAAATTCAACTGCATGACATTGCCCGGATTCAGTTTTTCTGACCTACACAAACAGCCTGGGGTTTTTGTTTCCTCATCTGTAAATGGATTGGGAAGGTGAGGTTGTAATGGGTAAACTTCACACCTCTCTGGTATTGCTTACAGCTCTGTGTGGTCATTTTTTTTCCTGTGCCTATCTCCTCTTCTAAGCTCTGGCAACTTTAAGGTACGAAATAGTGATTTGCTCGTTTGAACCCCTGGCACCTGGCCCAGTGGCTGCCACATTGCAGACACCAATAAATATCTTTAGAGTTGAATTGTCGATATGTTTGCATTGTCTTGCAAAGCAATTAATTATCCATTAGCTCAATAAATATTTCCAAAGAACCTGAGTGCCAGGTCTGGGCTAGGTGCCAGGGTTACAGAGCTGAACCAGTCCCTATCCCTGAAGTGTTCCCTGTCTAATACGAGAGAGACAGATAAGTAAACAGAAAATTACAATACAGTATGGAAACTGCTTAAATGAGGTATTAACAGTGATAAAGGTCTCACACAGAGCTAAATATATCTAGGGTAGTTAAGAAAAATTTTCCTAGAGGAGGTAAATTCAAATCTACCAGAGAAGTAACTGACAGTGTTGGTTCTGCACTCAGTCAAGCCTGGGTTTAAGTCCCAGGATCTTAGGAATATGACTGTATTTAAGTATCTACTGCGGGATAACAAATGACTGCAAACTTAGTGGCTTAAGACAAGGCACATTTATCATGTCACAATTTCTGTGGGCCAGAAATCCAGACCTGTCTTAGCTGGGTCCTCTGTTTTATGGTTTCTGGCGAAGCCGCAATCGAGTTCTTGGGGTTTCAGCTGGGGTTTCATCTAAAAGCTCATCTGAGGATGGATCTGCTTCCAAGCTCACCTACGCGGTTGTTAGCAACATTCAGTTCCTTCAAGCTGCTGGACTGAGGGCCTCAGTTTCTAGCTGGTTTTTGATTGGTGTCTGCCCTCAGTTTCTTGCCATGTGGGCATTCCCAACGTGGTAACTTTCTTCATCAAAACCAACAAGGGAGAGAGTCTGCTAACAAGATGGAAGTTAACAATTTCTTGGAATAAAATCATGGAATTTTACCATATTCTATTGGTTAGAAGCATGTCACTAGGCCACCCTGCACTCAAGGGGAAGTGATTATACAAGTCCTTGTCTTGGGCTCTGTTTTAGGGAGAACTCAAACTAGGACAGTCCCCATACAGTTGCTTACTGAACCATTGACTATATTTTTGTTTCCCGAAGGTGTTTTCTTATTTTATTTTAAGTAAATGAATTTTTAATAAATTATCCACACAGTAACAAACATCTTAACTAGGATGAACCAAATTTGAATACTTCTAAACAGTTGTTAATCACATGCATAGTACCTAGTTCAATGCTTTACATATATTAAGTGCTCAATTAGTATTTGTTGGATGTCAAATTGTTTTTCTTTTTTTTTAATTAGGTTCTTTGTCTTTTTATTATTGAGTTGTAAGAGTTCTTTATATATTCTGTGTCACAATCATCTCAAGAAAACAGAATGGACCCCTCACCCAAAATTTGGTTTGGATGCCAATACTGACACCGCCACATGTACCAAGAGGATATGAAAAGCTTCATTACTCACATAATCAGGCTCCGTGGGGATTGCAGGGCAGTCTTCCAGGCAAGCCCAGAAACGGCTTGAGGGAGTAGCCAAAGAAGATTAACTTGTCTTTTATTGTGGTCAGGGGGTAAAGCTGGAGGAAGGGTCCCACACACACGTGCCAGGGCTTTTGTCCTTTGAACTCTTACCAATGCCAAAGGAGGGAGCACACAGACTTTCTTATCAGTGTGCCCAGATATGGGGAGAGAAGGGTAGGGGGGCTTGAGAACTGCCAACAGTCAAACATCAAAAATTGGGTTGCTATTTTTTATTGTCTGAATGTAAGTCCCTTATTCCATACATGATTTGCAAACACTGTTTTTCATTCTGTGGATTATCTTTGCACTTTTTTTGATGGTATTGCTTGTAGCATAAAAGTTTTGAATTTTGATGAAGTCCAATGTATCTTTTATTCCTTTGTTGTTTGTGCTTTTGATGTTGTATTCAAGAGACCATTCCCTACCCCAAGGTCACAAAGATTTACTCCTGTGCTTTCTTCTAGGAAATTTATAGTTTTAGCTTTTACCTTTAGGTATATGATCCATTTTAAATTAATTTTTGCATGTGGCTCTTTTTCACCAAGGAGCTGTTGTTCTTTTGTCAATCCATCCAAATATATTCCTTTTCTGAATTTTCTATGCCATTCCCTTAATCCATTTGGCTATCTTTATGCCAGGATGACCTTGTTTTGGTTACTGTAGCTTTCTAAAAAGTCTGGAAGTCAGGTAGTATCAGTCCTACAACTTTGTTCTTTTCCAAAGTTGTTTTGTCTACTCTAGATCCTTAGCATTTCCATGTGAATTATTTATGCTACAAACATAGTCTTATGGCAGTTTCTGCAGTGGGGATATTGCCAAGGAATCTGTTTACCTCGTCTCTCAGCATCTACTAGACAGAGTTCCACATTAATATCTCTCAAGAGGAGGACTGAAAACCTCTGCTTCCAATGAGGGAAATATTTACTCCTCAGACACAATAAAAATCAGACCCACTGCTGAGGGTCTTTCCCTCTTTGCTTCAGCCACTAGGAACCATCATGCGAATTATGGTTCAACTAATGAAATTAAGCAGGCCTTTGTGGCCTATAGACCTGGTTCTATTTTTACCTTTTAATCTTGACATCATATTCAAATTTATTTTTTCTTCAGTCCTGATTTTTTAATTATGTTTATTCATTTTATCTTACGGATTTCTCATAAGCAGCCTCAACTTTTATGGATAAAACAAGGCCTGGGTAAATTAAATAATATTACTTTTGTTTATACCCTTTAATGAACTGCTCAGTTTTTCAAACAAAAATGACAGTTATGAATTTTTAATTATAAGAGTAATTAGTGGTGAATAAAGAAACATAAAGAAAAATTTCCATAATCTTATCAGCCAGATGTAAACCAAAATGCATTGGTGGTTATGTCCTTAAATCCTTTTCCTATACATATATTAGTTACCAAAATTGTTTAATTGATTCTAATTTCATTCCCTGCTTTTTTGTTTTTCACTTAACATTATATTGGGATAACATTCCTTTCCATGACACTAAATAAGCTCCAAAAATGATTTTTATGTCTTCAAAATATCTCTGTCATAATTTATTCAACCACCCCGTTCTATCAGGCATTTTATTATTTCTAATTTTTCATTTTTAGAATCATGTAATAAAAATCTTTAATATATGCCTCTATCTATATTACTGATTACATCCTTAAGATAAATTATTAAAAGAGGCAGTACTTTATTACAGTGCACAAATACTTTTACTCAAAAGCCATAACAATTTACACTCATGTTGGCATTGTAGGAAAGAGTATGCCTATTGTGTATTATCTTTTCTTAAAATGTCAACTTGATAATGTACTGCTTAAGTTTAAAGAGCTAATTAATGAGAGTGGACCTGTTTGCTAGTTACTGTGCTGCTGCTTTTCAAAAAAAAAAAAATCTCCCCCGAAAAGCAAAAATATTAATATTTGATTGAATAAATATGTATTGAGTAGCTACTTGTGCAAACAAGGTCCTCAATTCTCATTCCCTTCAGGCAGTATCAGCTTGATGAAATTTCTTGGCTCACATAGGAAGTAAGACTTTGCCATGTGCCTGGGAGGCTCAGAATTGCAAGTACAGCCAACAAGAGGAAAATCCACAGCTACACGTTTTGGTGCAATGCCACCATTTGTCAGACACTGTTATAAATAATGTCTTTGAGACTTTTAGAAGCGTGCACTGTGCCTGGGAGGTGGGGCATATGGAAAGTTCCCCTGGAGTGTCAATTTTGAAATGAATTCCAATGCCAAGGTCACAGCTTCCACAAGATTCTCCTCCCAGAAAGGTGACTCCATGGGAATTCCCATAGTCCATATACAGCTGCTACTCATGGAGGGTGAGAAGGTGAGATGAAAGCAAATCTCCTTCTTTGAGGTCTATGTCACTTGGAAAATAATTAACTTTAGTGGGTGGTTTTAAAATCTTTGAGATCCTTCCTTTAAAATGACCCATAAAGGGGAAATTTCAGTTGAATTAAATTGCTGCAGAAATAAGAAATTTTCCCCAGACTATAGGGTAATCCAACGACTCATCAGGCAAGTGTTCATTTGGGAATCCAGAGTGCATGCCAGTGCCAGCTGTTCTTGGCCAAGAGCGGTAAGAGATGGTGGGGAAAAGTCCGTCTTTGTGCTGGACCTCATTGCCTTCCTCTTCTCAGAGACCCAGCATGCAAGTCTGTTTTCTTCCCCTGATATGCTCCAAAATTTAGTTTTTCCCATAGCTCTAACAGGGACAAAGGGGACCAAGTCAGATTTCCTGCCTAAAAACTCAGAAGTGATGGCTATTGTTCTTAAGGCCAACAAACACGGGCCACAAGAGAGCTCTGGCAGACATGGAATCCATTCCCACTCCAATACCCGTGAACTCCAGAACCCTCTCTCCCGTGCCTGCACTGCAGGCCTGGTTCCCTTGGTCACATTCCCCCCACACCACAGCCCACTGCATGTGTGAGCACACAGGTACACACATATACACACATACATGTACACATATACCTACACATACACACATATACACACATACAAACACATATACACATATGCACACATACATGTACACATACACATATACACACATACAAACACATATACACATACACACATATACACGCATATACACACAATACACACATGCAAACACACATATACACATACACACAATACACACACATACACATACACACACAATGAGCGATGTGCTCCATGGTTCCACTTCGCATGCCTTTTTGCATAGTAGGAACTTATTGTTTAGTTTACCTGAAGCTCAGTACCTTTTTTTATTCCTAGTTCTTCTACCTTTTAGCATTGCTATAATGGGAGGACTAAGGCAATTCAACTGATGCTACATCTTTACTATGAGTTTGGGTATTATACCCTTCAAAAATGAAGACATTCACATTCCTCAATGTCCACCCATGACATAAATAAATGCTTTCTATGTAGCAGAGTGTAATTGCCATGCTCCAAGTTAAATTAGCCTGTTTTAAAGCTTTACAGGAAACATTCTGATTTTCTTTAGATTCCTAGGAGAGATTGGGGAAATAAATATCTCCACCTTTCTACCAAGTAGAAGAAAATAGCACATTTTGGCATAATTTGGGTTCACAGAAAGGGCAAAAAAATATAAGTAAACAAACAGATAGCCATATATTTTTCATATCCCACCTCGTTCCCCAACAGATTTATCACAGAGGAGAAGCAAACACTCCAAGGTCGTGGCAACTCTCGCCTCAATTCACTGGGGCCAAAAGGAAAAACCCAAGCCTCCATTCGTGTTTGGATTCCTAGGACCTCATCTCAACCACTCCCCAAGATTTTGAGCAGAAGTTCAAGGAAGCTTAAGAAAGAAAGCAACCAAGTCAAGATTTTGTGGGGTAAAGCTAATTTTATTTTTTTGCCCTGGGCTTCACTACCGTGCAAACCAACTTCCTCTAGTCTCCCTCAAGTTTTCCCTACTAGAGGGCACACGTGCTCTTTAGGGTGTTTTTCATACCGTGAAATGGGCAGCCTGGACATCAGGACAGGAGCCTCAAACAGCCAACAAAACAGAGCGAGGCTGTGAGTCCGGAGGAGTCGTGCGTCAACAGCAGAAAGGCTGCCCCGAGCCGGGTCGGTCCCGCCAGTAGGTGTTACTTCAGCCATTAATCCGGGGCGCTCCGTGGATGGAGGACGGTCGCGCCCTGCCAAGAAACACACAACAAAACTCCAAACCAAACTGAAATCTGCCAGTTCTGCAAGTCTCCTCTGAACGCAGAGTTGGGCCCCTCAGACAGGATCCAGAGCTCGCCTGGGAGGGCTGACAGCAGCCCCACCCGGCCGGGGCAGCGGCCCAGAGCCTCCCGGTCGCCATTGCTGGCCGCTTCACTTCATCATTCAAAGTGGCTTTTGGCGTTGGGATTAGGATGATTTAATGCAATCGCAACAATAACCATCCTCACCCACTGTCTGAGGCCATGAGAGCCCATCCAGCACTGTTTATTAGCTTTGGCTTCATTTGCCATGATTAAGTTCTTTTCAGTATGCTTTCCCTGTCCTCTCAGTTTTATTTCTCTCCCAAGAAGCTTTACACTCTAGCTAGAGGACTCAAATCCCCCGAGTTTCTCTACTTAAAGCATGTGCTTTATGAATTCAAAGGCATCAGGGGAAACAGAAACGTCCCTGCTGGTCTGCAGTGACCACCATATTGAAAACAAGTCTTGGGGTCTGACTCCTGTGCAGACACGTATTCCCTTTCTTTTAACCCTCGAGTTCATTTACATTCAAAAAGTCCTCCCAGCCTGTAGGGGGCGCTGCAATCTGTCACTGTTAGGACAATTTGGAGGCTTGTATGCAAGTTGCTTTCTGGTTTTTTGACTCAGATTTATAACTCTAACTTCGCTTTCCTCCCTTTCTCACTCTCTTCATCTTTCTTGGGTTAGAGATTTACAAAGAGTAAAGTTGTTCTCAATGATCACTTAATCCAGGAATCAGTAAGCTTTTTCCGTAAAGGGCCACACAGTAAATATTTTACGCTTTGTGGGTTATAAAGTCTCTGTTGCAACATTTTGTTGTCGTAGCTCAAAAACTGATGCAGTGAGTAAACAAATGGGTATGGCCATGTTCTGGTAAAACTTTAGTTACAAAAACCAGCAGTAGGCAGGGCCTGCCCACAGGCAGGTACCCCTTATAATCTAATGTCCTCCTCTTTTTTCTTTTTTGTTAGGATAAGAAAATAAATTCCAGAAATTTCTATTCTTTGAGTGAGGCCACATGGCTAGTAAATGTGAGATGCGGAGGTGGAATCAAGGTTTCAGACCCCTGTGTGGGGCTATTTATTCTCTGCCCTAATTCCTGTAGTGTAAATTTACCCAAAAGGCCTGACATAATCTCTTAATCTTCTGTGATGGGCTAAGATCTATCAAACACACACTGGACAAAGCACTTTATTACTTACTGACAGAAAATGATACAGAAACATGACACTGTAAATACTAGCATCCTTGACCCTGGCACGTAGGTTGGCTCAGATACCTACTTCATGGCAGCCGGGAGTGGTTCTGGGTCTGATTCTTGCATAGATCTGTTACCTTTCTTGTAATCCGTGAGCTCATATCACAACCTCAACCGTGACCATCAATTCCCCATCTGTTTCTCCAACCTTCTCCCCTGGTCACAGGGAACGAAGTGAGAGAGAGCACATGGAAGTACAGGACGACTCCAGCTCCCCACCACAGCCCAAAGAACAGCTTTCCCTTTCAAATAGCTTCAAAAATAAATTAATTTGTCCTGTCATTACATATGTACCATTCTTTTAATATAGATAAAATATTCTTTGGGAGGTACCATGATGAAGCAGAAAAGAAAATCTGTGTTGTCAGATCCCTGTTGTGTGACCTTGAGCTAGTTAAACTCTCAGAGATTCACTTTCCAGGCATGAACAATGGAAATAATGAGATTTTCCCTAAAGTTCAGATTATATGCAGGGTAACAATACAATTTATTATCCAAACCATGACACTTTGGAAAATGAAAGGGAATTCTGTTGTTAATTATGCTAGACCAACAAGCAAAATCTGGGACCGAGTGTGTGGCCACCAAGTTATACAACATGGTACCTGGTACATAAGATACATGATAAATTTTGGTTTTCTTCTTCTTTGTTTTTCTCAAGAATTCAAGCAATTCATACCCTTCTCTTCTGTGTGTCAATGTAATTTTGAGCACTAAGACTGGACAGGGAAGCCCTCCCCTCCACCATCCCTTTCCTAATTCTGCAGTAAACTAGAGCTGTGCCTTGTCACTCTGCCCTCCCAACCTCTTGGGGACACCATCAGAGCCAGGGGGGCAAAAGGAGATGGCATTCACTGTTCTGCCGAAGCACAGATGGTAATTCGAAACAACAGCATGCCTATTTGGGAAGGAGAAACGCTGGACTGTGAATGCGACATTTGTGAAAGCGTAAGGGCTGCACAGCTTGGATGGGGCGGAGGTAGGGCCGCGTGGGGGTTCTGATCAGTTCAACCCGTGTACACTACATGAACTCACTTAGAAATAAAAAACCCTCTATGCTTTCTCAGTCTCGTATTTGTCTTAAACTCAGGCTGCCAAATTGTGCCAAATTATGTGTTGTTCAACTTGCACTGCCCTGAGAACACTAAGCTCATTTTGCAAGTTAACTGTGCCGTATTTATAAGATTTCAGTATTACAACTAGGAGTTATCAATAGAGAAAGGGAAATAAACAGATAACTTTTAGAAGTCAAAACTACAGCCATTATTCACCTCAAGCTTGAATCAAGGTTAAATTTGTTCGAGCTCCTGGTTGACATTTACACACGTACACGTAGGCAGACTCACATTATGCAGTACTCTGTGTAAGCGAACACGAAAATAAAGAGGGTTAAGATAAACATCATGCATTGCATTTTTGAATTTTGCATCTATTTTAAGACAGGACATTTTGGATGAACTTCACTTTCAACCCATAGAGTTATCTTTTTTCTGTATGAAAATGTAATTTATTCATTTCTATTTCAAGGTAGATATTTAACACAGGCCAAGAAAATAATAATAAAAATATTTCTTTCAAAAGGTTACATTTCCGATATTTTTTAAAAGTGACTTCTCCTTCTCCTTACCCCCTGCCATCCCAGCCCTTCAACAATCAGGCAGTAAGTCACGCATGGGAGTTAA
>CAUYSK010093608.1:0-79233 GCA_963575035.1 Avahi laniger
CTTCTGCCTGTGCCACACCAGTTAGAAACACCTGTTGTTATTAAAGGAGGCTTGGAGGAAGGAAACACCATTACAGGTTTTTAAGGAAAGTGATAAATATCTATGTTTTAGAGAAAACACAGTTAAAATTTCACACCAGAATTAAAGTAAATACGAAGTTAGATTTGGGTTGAAAATGGGGTAATATTTGGTGTCATTATTTTCATTATATGAATTTAGTAATTTTACATTTGTAATGTGTTATTATTGTGAATAAGACTTAAGGGATTTTTTTTTTTTTTTTTTTTTTTTTTGCCCCCTGAGAAATACCGAGCTAAAGTTCTCTTGATTGCGTTTGACTCGCTCCATCTCAGGAGTGATAGGTGTGGGGGTTCCTTTCCCCAAATTTTCTTTGTACAAAACCTGCGAGACAGAAGAAAGTACCCAGAAGACATTCAAAACAGGCACAAAGATTAAAGGAGGGAACTGGGGCAGGGGTTGGGCGTGAGGAGGAAGGTTTTTAGTACGTAATATTTAGTAAGGAAAACGTTTTTACTTTTTTACTTCACAAGTTTAAGGATGAACTCTATAAGGCTAGTTAAGGGAGTGAAAAAGTACAAGGGAAATCACTAAGTTATAAGATATGAGTATAATGACAAGGAATCTTGTGTTAATTTTACTTACAGTATTTCAGATCTAAGTGCTCACACTAGTCAGGCACTGAAAATGTTAAAGTATGATCGGAAATGTGAGTCATTTTGTATTAAATTGAGATAGTTTTGGTCAGGTAATAATACACACACACACACACACAGAGACACACACGGAATTGTTGTTAAGGTGTTACTTTTAAAAAAAGGATGATGGGTTATTGTGGTAAATTTTTTATGAAAAATAGTTTCTTATTTGATATATTTGTAAATACCGAGCTAAAGTTCTCTTGATTGCGTTTGACTCTCTCAATCTCTGGAGTGACAGTGGTTGGAATGCCTGTTCCCAAGTTTTCTTTGTACATAACCTGTGGAAAATAATTAAAATATCCAAAAAGGTAAAATGACCACAAATCCTTTAGATTGCAGCTACATGTGGGCTATCTGGTGGAAACTCATAAATACAATCTAGCTTTCAAAGGTAACGCTCAGGGAGTAAGGAAAAGAAATTCCATAAATATTTATGTTCTCTTCAAAAGCTGTAATTTTACTATTTCGGAAAGTCAGTATTCAATGATGCATTTTCTATAACTAACATTTAGTGCATTCCTAAAATGCATTCTATAGTGATAATAAATTTAACAGTGAGAAAACTCTAACCCTTTTGTTGCATCTAGTATTAGTGCCTAGGAGGCCTGTAGTAGATTTGTACTTAATCTTGCTTGGCTTAAAATTTTCTCATCAGATGATATTCTATTATTTCAAAGTTGTTGAGAATTTTCTGTTTATTTTGTATTTTCTAATGAACATTCCTAGCTGGCTCCTCGTTTGTAGGTACCCTTGATATAAGCAGACTTCATCAGTTTATTTTTCAGGAAGAGCATCTTTCCCTGAAATTTTCACTGATGATTGCTGGATCAAATAAACTAGTGTTTTTGAATGAGGAAAAGTCCGTGTTTTTTAGGGGTAGTATTGAAGGACTATACATTTTAATGAGAAGAGTAAGGAACCTCCGCTTTCTGTGCCTCCTGCCTCCTTCCCCCTTAATGTAAAGAACTTTCAGCCTACAGGAATGAATGAATTCTTTTTAATTCCTCTTGGTAGGAGGAAGAAGCACGAGAGAGAGCTAGGGTAGCAATTGGGATGTGGTGTATCTATTAGCACACAGCATGGGGAGCAATGCAGAAAATCTAGGGGTTTGTGTCACAAATTAATTCCTAAAATCAGTGACAAGCTAGCAGTAATAGCTTTGGTTTGCTACAAAACTTTCAGTAATCTTTCACAATCTACCATTTTGGTAACTAAGTGGCATTTCTTTATCCTTTATCCAGCAAGGAAGCAGAACTGATCGTGGACAACAGGACAAAACACAATTTGAGAAAAACAAGAAGTTACAAGTCAAAGCAACAAAGGAGCCGTGGGCTAGATTTCTTGGATTACTGAACACAAAACTCTAAATGAAGTTTGCACCACAAGGAAGCCAGAGTATAAACAGGGAGTGAAAAGGGAATGAGATCTAAATAACATGAGCAACCTGCAAGAGAAATACCAAGAATCTTTTAATGGAAATCAAGTGAGAGTCAGTCCTCTGCCAACCAGGAGAATCTCTAACATCACGGTCCTCAACTTTTATTGGCCATAAACTATTTCCCAAACTTCACATAGTATCTTGCAATTAACCAGCAACTGCTTAGAGCCTGCTTATGACTGGGAACGGGGGTGCGGGGCAGGGGCAGGGCTCCCGGGAGAAGTCTGTGCGAATCTGAGATTTCAGGTGTGGGGAGCACCCTCCCCCCAGCACTGTGCACAGATACCTGAAATTCCTGTTAGAGAACAGGTTTAATGTATAGTATTCCACTGTGGATAGATGACAGCCCATACCTTAAACATGTACTACCTTTACAAGAGGGAGAGAGCTTCGAATACAGGGCAAGAAACCTTGAAAGTGAGGGGGGACAGTTACACAAACTAGGGTCTTCCTGGACATCGGGGAATTCTATCATTCATTTGTATATATAAAACAAAATTACTTTATATTACTTTTATGTTTATATGCATATGCTCCTTGGGATAATCCCAATAACCTTATTACTACTGTCAGAAAATTTCACTTTGGAAAGTAACAGCATGATGATCTATTTAGAAGCCAAGTCCCTTCTGCTCCTTAAGTGAAGACAGAGGTTTCTTATCCACTTTTGCAACCTGCAGTGCCGCCACTCAGGACTAAGGGAGGATTGACAACATCCCCAAGGCATGGGAAGCTCTTGGTAGGAGGAAGAAGCATGAGAGAGAGCTAGGGTAGCAGTCAGGAGGTGGCCAGCCACACAAACGCATGCTGAGAGTATGGGCCACTACCGAGCTAATGTGCTTCTGGGTTTCCTTGACGCGTTTCACTTCGGGCAGGTCAGGGATTGGAGTTCCTTGTCCAATTGCTTCCTTATACTTCACCTGCAGATATAAAAATGGGGAGAAAAGGTATTATTACATGCTGGACAGTTATTCTTCCCAGCATGTACATGCATTTGATTAGTAGCCCCACAATTTTTTAAATGACTGTTGAAATAACACAGCTCCATACTTAGTGTGAATGGGGCCACATTCTGATACAGGGTCAGAGGAGAACCATTCCCAGGACAGGGACACTTAGTTTCTCTCTTGTCTCTTTGGGGGCAGGGGTGAGGGCCCTTACTTAAACTGCAGTCCCTTATTTTTCCTATACAGCCCAATGTTTTTATGTCCAGTAGTTCAATTGACTAGAACAGATTCACAAACGTGGATCCAAGGAGGTTGATTCTTTGACTCACATGTTCTAGTTTCTCTCAAGCCTCTCCATTTTTCATATCTAACCTCTCCCACGAAAACCGCCATGACACCGTACTGAACAGATGACTGTAACCACCGGCACACGCCATGTGGTGGAGGTACACAGGCACCTATTTCAGCAGTGTAAGTTGTTTCTGGTGACAGAGGTTTGGAATGCAACTCAGAGGTCACTGTAAACTATCAAAGGGAGGCAGAAAGCATTGAAAGTGAGTCCCCCAAGTCCTTACCGCGCTAATGTGGTCTTGCGTTTGTTTCACTCGCATCATCTCAGGTGTCTTTCCGATCGCCGTTCCTGGTGAGACATCCTCTTTATATAAAACCTGGGCATCCAGAAGCAGGACAGTGTTACGCAGAAGAAAGGAGAAGCCAGCAATCCCTGGAGAGAGGCTAGGGAATATGGCTTCTATGAAAACAAAAGGCACTAGACAGTGTTCCCAGGCGAGCGCTTGCGTAGCGCGCCTGATGTCCCCGACATCGGTATCCTGATGTCCCCGACATCGGTATCAGAGACTCAAACCATGTCTGGTAATACAACACGACTCACTTTCCAGATACTGAGATTTCTTTGAAGATTATTGCACCATATTAATACAGGATGAGAAAAACCAGAAAATGTTGACTAACAACAACAACAAAACCCTCCCAAATGAAACACAAAATCCATTGAGGAAATGCAAAGCCAGTCAGTTATTTGGGGGAGGGATAACAAAAGAAATCAAAATGTCAAAAAGAAATCCATCTTCTTGGAATAAGACAACACATGTTACCACTCTGGGATTAAAGAATTTAAAAAGAAAGAAAAGTTACTTGGTTAGCAGATTTATTTCCAGTGGTCTCTGGAGAGATGATTTGGGAGCAAAGTATGAGGAATTTTAACAAGTAATTGCTAGTATTAACTGAAGAGGTTAGATGTTAATTGTCTATATATATATCAGTGTGAGGCTAGTCTATTTTTAAAGAGGAGAATGGAATTATTAGGTTAGCATTAAATGGAAAATAAATAGTAAATATACCGAGCTGAAATTCTTTTGATTTTCTTTAACACGCAGTATTTCTGGCGTGTCTTGAACAACTGTAATTTTTCCTTTACTGTTTTTAAGGTCACACTGGTATTGGAGCTATGAAGAAAGAGTAAACATCTTGTTAAGTTTTAAACATGATTTTATTTTATTTTTTAAATTGTCCTATATTGTGTAAAGGAAGTTAAAATCCCATATTATTTAATAAAAAAAAGAGTCTAGCCACAACAATCATGGTCTGATAGCCTAAAGGAAGTCATTTGATAATAATTTTGTGGATAAACTAATTTTTAAAAACCTATATAAAACTAGGGTTTTTTTTTTAAAAAAAGTATCCCTTACTTAGATTTAACTTTGAAAAAGACAGATGTCACAACTAATGGAAGACAGTGATGGTTCATATTCAGTAATGGGAAGCCACTGAAGGGGTTTGGGACACGCTACCCCAAAATATGGCACCTTGGCATTTGAGAAAACAGCAGAAGCAGGAAGGTCTCTCTGACCTTTCACTGTTTTTCCCTGAAACAGATAATACAATAATTCTCTGATCTTCCTCTAAAGTAGGTCATAAGGCCCTCATTCCAGAAAGGTCCTTCTTAGACCCAAATGAAAGAAGCCAAAGACACAGAAATGCTAAGAAGAATCTGAACAAACAGGACTTGCTAAATCCCCCAGTTTGTTACCATTAGATCACACCCCCCGTGTCCAGTCATACTTCTGCACCATTGTCCACAAAAATACACAGACTTGCCCTGTTTCTTTGGGTCTCCCTTTCTGAAGCCTCCTGTGTCCTGTAAAACTTGTATTAAATAAATCTGCATGCTTTTTTCTCTTGTTAATCTTTTGTTATAGGGGTCTCAGCCATGAACGCTGTGATGGGTGAGGAAAAGAGATTACTTTTCTCCCCTACAGCACCAGCAAAGAAACAGATGGGTCTTTCATGCTGTGATTTGAGATTGAAATACAAGGTGAGCCCAGAGAAGAGTGGAGCACACATTCCCTGAGGCATGGACGGGGAGTTATGGAGGCTGCTCAACGGCCCCGTGGCAGGGGTGGGGTACTCAAGTGTGTGCCCGGAGGCGGCATCCTTCTCGGCCTGCCCAGGTACCAGTGAGCTCTGTCTTGGAGTCAATAAAAACTTACAAGGCTGAAGTTCTTTTGGTTCTCCCGGACTCTCTGCATCTCTGGGGTATCCAAAACAGTCTCATAATATGACATGGACTTCTCAGCATCTTCCTTGTACTTTTTCTGGGAATAGAATCCAAGAAATAAGGAGGGTGAACACCACAGGGGCATAGGCCAAAGGGACCTAAAATAGCCCTTCCAGCTCAATGGAGGAAAAGTCCTTTGTATTTTCCTGATTGTTGAAGGAGGTTAGGGAGTTATAAGGCAGGGCCCTCTTGGTCCATGAGCATTAAACCTTTTCTTACCAGAACTGAGCCCGAGCATTTAGTAGGACCCACTGTCATGGCAAAGCTGGCAGAGGGTGGCCCTTGCTGGCTGGTCCACATAAGGAAAATCCCGACCAAGGAGGCCCAGGAGGGAGATGCCTCCAGTACTCAGTGCTGAGCTGGATGGAGCCACTCAGCCAGACTGTTCAACAGGCAGGTGGAGGGAAGCTGGAGGGTTAGGAGCACAGGACACGGCCTCCAGAAGGCCTTAGCTGGTGACCAGAGATGTTCACTGAGCAGGCGTTTCCAGAACATAGCTCTGATGCTGCAGAAGCCGGCCTGACAGGACTGGCGGCTCTACTAAACAGACAGACCGGGGGCCGCGACTGTGGCCAGCCGAGCAGCCAGGACTGCTCTGAGCCAGCCACCACTTTTCCTCGGGCTTTCTCATCCCGCCCCAGCCTTTGGCCAGAGTGCCCACAGGGGCTGCCCTCGTCCCAGATGCCCACGCAGTCAACCCCACCACCAAGCTAGTCGCCGCTGTTGTCCGCAGCAGCGCGCTCACTGTGCTTTAGAGCCCTGTTTTTCTTTTGTCGCTTGTTATCATGTCCTTTCACCTTTCTCTCCAGCTTTGTTTAGCTCCTGTTTCTCCCACTTTGCAGGGAAGTTTGGGTATGTAGGGATAAGGGTCGAGGAAAGGGACCAAATCGCTTTTGAAATAGAGATGGAACTATTCTATCTACCTATATCCATTGAAATTTTATTATATTAATATATGAATTACATTTATAAGCACTGGAAATTTTAATCTTCCCAAAGACAACAAAGAAGCAGTTTCAGCCAATGAGAGATTCTGGCCTAGATTTTGTCCTTCTAACCAGAAGCCAGTGAAAGCCAAGATTTCTGGAAGGAAAGGACAGTTCACTGGAACAAATCTTTTGTTCAGGAAAAAGTCACCTGAATGACTCTTCTTAGCTATGCGAAAGTAAGGAGAACAGTTCTCATTGTCCTGGGAAAAGAATAGCATCAGTCCTCCATTTCTTGTCTTTTTCTTTTACTCTTTTCAAGATTAAGCAAAAGCAGCCTCAACTGGCTTGCAGACCTAGCGCTAGTCCCTGGGAGGTGATCAGCTTGCGCAGGGAACTCCGAGGTACTGGGGAGGAAAGGACCCGAACCTCCTGGCATTGAGAAGCACTCAGTACGGCAGTTCCCCCGCTCTCTTCAGTTTCACATTCCAGAATAGGTGTAAACAGTACAGTAAGATGTTTTGAGAGAAAGAGAGAGAGAGACCACCTTCACATAACTATTTTTCTTTTTAATTTTTAGAGACAGGGTTTTACTCTGTAGTCCAGGCTACAATGCAGTGGGCAAGATCATAGCTCACTGCAGCCTCGAACTCCTGGCCTCAAGCGATCCTCCCTCCCTGCCTCAGTCTTACAAAGTGCTGGGATTACAGGCATGAGTCACCGCTCCTGGCCTAACTTAACTTTAATTACAGTATCTTGTTCTTATAATTGTTCTATTTTATTATTAGTTGTTGCTGTTAATCTCTTACTGTGCCTAATTTATAAATTAAACTTTATCATAGGCATGTCTGTATGTACAGTATAGGAAAAAACATAGCATATACAGGGTTCAGTACTATTCATGGTTTCAAGCATCCACCGGAGGTCTTGGAACACATTCCCACAGATAAGGGGGGCTACCATATAGTCTCCTGAATTTGTAGTCAGCTCACACTCTTTGAATGAACCCCCAAGTATGAGGTTTTAAAGTTATAAAATACGGACTCCCCATTGGAAATCGAAAAGCACTTTTGTAGAAAACACCAGCACCTTTCCACTAATGTTTACCATTCAAAGGTAAATACTGATCTGAATTGGAGAGGAAATAACCTGTTTGGCCATATTTTAGGCCTTGAGAAACCAGCTAAAGAGAGCCCCAGAGCAGCAGAATAAGTGACTTAAGCCTTCCCTGGGGCAGGCCTGCATACTGAAGATTAGCAATGTCAAAATCAGAAGGTCATAATAGGCTAGAAGCCTCTCACTGCCCAAAGAATGTGGCTTCCCTGGCTCCCCCAGTGAACACAACATGGTAGTTTGGGGCCCATATAATTTTGGTAGTTTTTAAAAAGTTAATTATTCTTCCCCATTCCTACCCTGCCAAATAAAAGGTTCATTTCTTCCATTTGTATATACTTGTTTCCTAATTAAACCATTCTCTAGTGATAACTATATTTTTCATGTCTAATTTTATGATATACAATTATATATTGCCAATAAAGAGTTTAAATCTGTGATTCCCCAACCTGATTGGTCATTAAGAGATCATCGATGAAAATTAGAAACAAACAAAAATGGATTTTCTGAACCTACCTCAGATTTACTAGCTTCAAATTTCCAGGATTGGACCAGGGAATCTACACTCCCATTTGTTTACAAAGCACAGCCAGGCTGGGTAACCACTGCTTTGGAACTCATTGATCAGAAAACAGGCAAAAATTTTAATTTGGGGCTACTCAAACAAACTGCAGACTCTTGATCATTACTGAAGATTATTAACACAAATGAGGGTCTACCCTGGTGTGTGACGGACATCCCATTTTTCTTCATCTCTCTGTTTGTGGGAAGATGGGAGAAGTGTTCATCATGGGAGTAACCATGGTTGCAGTGTGTGGTTAGAGTTAGTGACACCATCTCAATCTTGTTAGAGATTGGTAATCCAAATGTGGGTTATCTGCTTTGTTTCTTTCACATTTGAAAATTTTAGATTCACATTATGAGACTTTACATGTTAAAGTATTCATTACTTATGAGTTATACCATGTAAGAGTTCTTCAGTACTTTAAAATTCCCACTTATAATCTCTTTTAAATCTGATACAGAAATCCTAACTCTTACTCAAACCTGCATCATAGGTGAACTCCTTCTTTTTTATTGGGAAAAACTGTGATTTGAAAGTAAGTCCTAGTAATGGAAGGACTTTTGTTCTTCACAATTGGGGTCCATGAGGGATAATCTGGTGAATGTCCTTACCTGGCTTGAAAGGTTCTTGACTTGTTGGGCATGAATGATCTCCGGAGTATCAACCACAGAAGTGAAATTGGCCTTTTCCATTTCTGCCGATTGCTTATACTTAATCTGTAAAAGGACACCCAATAATTAGGTAAATGTTTACAATGTGCATAGCATTTGTTGGCTAGATTTGATTAAGGGGTGACCAATATTTTTTTTCTAAGAGGGACTCATTCATTTGACATTCAACAGACATTTCTTCCTAGTATGTTTATAGCTTTATACTCAGAGAGAAAAGTCAAGTCCTAACTGTTAGCAAACTTACTTTCTAGCTGGGCACAGGGTGAGGTATGGGTAAGGAGAGAAATAATCAACAGAAAATGAGACATGGATTGTTTACATAGGAGCTGGGAGAATGACAAGTAAGCAAAAGACCCACATCAGTCAGCAATAGACAGAGTAGGATACCTAAAACTATGTTTTAAACTTAGGGCTTGATGGGAGAGAAAGAAAAAAACTCCCAAGTTATTCTAAGCAAGGAATTCTTGACGCCGAATGAGGAGCAGATTGACTGAGAGACAAGGCCAGGATGTCAGAGTCGGCCCCAGCTCCAAGCAGCTCTTTGGTTCTCAACTTTTGCTCTTGGCTCTGAATGTCCCCAGGTGGCTAGAGACTCAGAAAGGCCGACGGAAACAAGCCTGGCAAAGGGTCCCTCGTCCTTTCATTGGAATGGATTCCACCAGGCAGATGTTCAAGAAGGCCACTGTGTGCATTTGTCACTGACGGACAAGTAAGATGACGGGGACAACACTGTGCCCTTAAAGTCACAACGACTGTCTTGAAAGACTGAGATGGAATAGTAACACTAACCTGACTGGCAATGTCAGTAGCGTTCTTGGCCCTCATGAAATCTGGAGTTTCATTGGCCATGGTGTTCAGGCCTCTTCCTTTGACTTCCAGTTCCAGGTCTCGCTTATATTCTTTCTGTAGTAGCGTTAAAAAAAAAAAAGTTACCTAACTTTCGCTCCTAGGTAGTAAACATACAGCGCGACTATAAATCCACATAAATAACGTGCCACCTCAGTTGTCACAGTGTCTCTTGTTATCTAAGAAGATATTAATAGCTCATCTTCGCTGTTCCATGTGGTAGGACGGAGTGGTGTCCACAGAAGCCCACTGTGGGAGTCTGTTCTACGCATGTCAGGAAGTCAGCAGACGGTCTCCTTTTGAATGCATTAGTATTCTCTACTTAGAAAATTAGAGTATAAACTGTAAATCTGGTTTGGCATTAAACTTAGGTGCATAACACTCCAGTGCAGTGTTATTATTTAAATGAGTACGCCAAACATGTCAAGGTTAAATACAATGATATTAGGTAAAAAATGGGTTATGATAACCACTATGGAAACATACTGTTATACTATCAACTTATCAGAAATTGAGATATATTTTATGTAATGGTTAATAAGCATCTTGGATATGGAATTTAAAAATCAAAAACTCTTTTTGTCCCCTCTCTGTTTTTGTCTTGTTTTTTCGGTAACTGGGCTGGGAGGGAAAAGACGCCCCTTTCATTTCGTGCCGGCAGAGTCGCTGCGGGCCTACCTCGTTGAGGATCTGGGTGGCGTTCTTTGCTCTTAGCATGTCAGGTGTGTCTTCCATTTCGGTGAGACCCTTCCCACGGATGCTTTCCTCTAGATCTTTCCGGTACTCTTTCTAGATCACAAAATAAAAGCAACAACACTGACGAGGAAGCCCGGATTGTTCCTCTTAGGTGACGAATCAAAAAACCAGAAAATAAAAAAAAAAAAGCTTCCAATTTTTAAACAGCTCACAGTTTAGTAAGTTGAGATATGAATAAAAGCAGGGTATAAGCTTCATGAGTTATATTAAATATCAACTAAAGAACTAGAAATTAATGGAATGCTAAGGTAAGCACATTTTATTAGGTATTCAATTAAGAAATTAGAAGAATTAACATGGGTAATTGATTAGGTGGTAGCATCGAACACGTGAACCCAACTTGAAACCCCCAGTTAGGCGATGCTGAAAGTGGTAGAAGGAACATGTTCATGAGTGTCATTAGTGCAATTATTTGGATCAAGAAGGAAGGAAAAGACCAAGTGGGCACTACCTCGCTTGCTATTTTGGTTGCATATTTGACATGTAACAAAGCTGGCGTGACCTCCAGGCCCGTCAGGTTTCTCCCTTTAATGGACTCTTCATAATCCTTCCTATATTCTTTCTAATGTGAGTAGGAAGGAAAGACAAGTTAAAAAAGAATCTTTGTTACAATTTCTCTCTCAATCCTAAGAAGAAAAGAAAATTACAGTTCTTTCTATGTATGGTCTCTTTACTCAATCATAATTCTGCTAATGCTCACACATTTGATTGGTCTAGAAATACTTTGTCTAAAGCAGATGGCCCCAAGGAAACTCAGAGGCTGAGAAACTTTGAAGGGCCCCTCGCTCCTCCGTCTACCTTTGCGACTGGGGCTGGCCGAGCAGAGGATGAACGCACCATCAAGAACGGGAATCCCCTGTCACCTGGCCTGAAACTTTCCCAGGTCTTTCTTAAGGTGACAGAAGATTTTATTTCAGAATTAGAAGTAAGTGATTCAAGGGAAAAAAAAAAATCCCAGGGGAAGGAGAGCCTGAGGGCATTGAATGCAAAGTTGGCCTTTTTCATAATCATGACCTATTTTGTTTTTTCAATCACCGAATAGACGAGGCAGATAATGAGACACTGAAAAATCCTGTGGTTTTGTTCACCTCTGTCCCCCCCTCAAACCCCAGCCTAGGCTGTCTCATACAGAAGCCTGAAATAGATGCTGGAACTCCACTTTTGTAATTTTTAAATTTTAACAGAATTTTGAATTTACAGAAAAGTTGCAAAAATAGTACAAGTTATTCCCACAGACCCTTTACTCAGATATTCACCAATTGTTTGAAACAATTTTAAAGTTTTAATGACCTAGCCTTCTAGACAGAAAGCTCTACAAACTGCTACTTTTATTAAAAATCATTTATAGTTGGAGATACGCCCCTGGGAGGAGAAGCAAACAGATATTCCAAATAAGCCTGTTTCCCAATGAAAACAGACTTTCTAAGATTTAGAATAAGATTCCATTCTTCTCCATTCTTGGTTAAAAATGAAAAAAAAATTATTTTTTAAATGCTTTTGCTTACAATTCTAGAATAGGAAATGTGGCCCCTTGACTTTTGATTTTCTGGGGTCTTGAATAAACATCTTGATCAATGATCCCCTTTTGTTTGGCTCGGGGCATCCTCCTAAGAGTACAGCATCCCAAAGCCAATGGTGCAGAGAGAACTTTTCATTTATCCAAGAAAAATTCAAATTACGTTAAGTGTTAGGAATATTTTGCTATGTTCTAATTTTATGAAAATGTTTGTTGAAATAAAACATATATGGTAAATATCTACTGGGGACTTTTTTTTAAATAACTGGATCATGTGATTTCTAAAATAGAGAAGATTTTAGTGATGCATGTTAAAAAGTTCCATCATCTACCGCTTTTGGATAACAGAAGACTGGATATATCTGTGGGCAGAGCTTGTGTTCATTACCTTCATGGTATCGCTGTTGTGTGGTGTGTTCTTGTAGGACTTACCCCGCTCTGCATCTGCTGAGACTCTTTGGCAGTGATGTATGTTGGTGTTTCAAAGTCCAACATAGGCTTTCCTCGTTCCTTTTCATACTTTTCTTTGTATTTCACCTGGCGATATAAAGCCTTGTTAGGAGAGCTCCTGGTCAATTCCTAGATAGAGACCAGTTTCAAGCTAGGACTTATTAATTGATACATTATGTCCAAGTGGGTGGCACCTCATTGCCACTCAAAACAGTTTCCAGGCAGGGCACAGTGGCTCACACCTGTAATCCTAGCACTCTGGGAGGCCGAGGCGGGAGGATCGCTTGAGCTCAGGAGTTCAAGACCAGCCTGAGCAACACAGCAAGACCCCGTCTCTACTAAAAATAGAAAAATTAGTCGGCATTACGGCACATGGCTGTAGTCCCAGCTACTCGAAAGGCTGAGGCAGGTGGATTGCTTGAGCCCAGGAGTTTGAGTTTGCTGTGAGCTCTGTTCACACCAGTGCACTCTACCCAGAGCAACAGAGCAAGATTCTGTCTCAAAAAAACAAAAAACAAAAAATCAGTTTCCTGTTGTGTTTCAGATTCAGTAACATTTTGCTATTGCCTGGGGAAGGGCATGGGGTGGAGGGGATACTGTCTGCAAGGCACAATTAGGATTTGCATCCAATTCAAGGAGAAAAAAGAACCACTGACAACAATCAGCTGAGAGAAATGCTGATGTGAGAAAACGCACAGGGAAAACTGCCCACAGATCAGGTTGGCCAAGAGTTGACGTGTCGGTATAAACACTTTAATAATGGCATTAATGAGTATTTCTGACAAAAATCTTCGGTTTTTATTTCATAAGAACTTTTATCAGAGACCTGGGGTCTTGACTGGATAGGTAACACATGCGGCTTCATTTATAAGTAAACACCTCACTCTGGGTCATAACTGGTCACATAGTTAATGCAGCCAATATAAATTGGTATAAAAATGAAAACTAATTTACATGTTGACTGACTAGTTTATAAATCTGACGTTCTCAAAAGACTTCCAAGGCTGTTTTACAAATACAATGTCCTCAACCTCATAGTGTGTAATTAGGACTGGGGGGAGCCACGGAAATATTCACATTTCCCAGAGGAGATGCGGAAAGACAGAGAGGCAAAGGCCGTTTTTCAGGCAGGACCTAATAGCAACGCTCAATCTCAGCGCTCTTGGTTGTAACTAGACATTGGAATAGAAGTCTGGTGGCACTTGCTGCTTTACAGATGACATGAGGACATTTCTAGTAATTTAGCCCTCTTGGTTAATGCCCTACAGGGGACCTAAATAATGCCGAATTTCCAATATAGGAGGTCATGCGATAGCAAGTTCTTTCCTCTGGGAATCTTCATTTACAGTCAAGAGTTGCGTAACAGCTGGGATTTGTTCTGACAATGCATTGTTAGGCAATTTCATCATTGTGCGAACGTCACATATGCACTTACACAAACCTAGATGGTACAGCCTAGTACGCATCTAGGCTATATAACATCACCTCTTGCTCCAAGGCTGCAAACCTGTACAGCATGTTAGTGTACTGAACACTGCAGGCAATTGTAACACAGTGGTGTTTGTTTGTGTATCTAAACATATCTAAACATAAAAGATAAAAAACAGTACGCCTGTATAGAGCAGCCTTATCATAATCTTATGGAACCACCATCATATATGCGGACTGTCATTGACCAAAACATCATGTGATGCATGACTGTATTGTACAAATTCAGCCACTTCTTAAATTCCCAAAGACTTCTTCAGTGGTAGATCTGATCTGATATATCACTTCTCTGCTTGAAATCCTCCTGACTCCATGTATCATCCATGGTAGTGTTTCCCCACCTGGGACACAAACTCATGGGGCACATCAGGGTTCCCATGAGGGGTTTGTCTTCCTTCATAACACAATCTTTATGCTTCTAGCCTCTGTCAGTAACATGAGTTACATACATTGCATACATATTTCTCCACTATATGTAGATGCTGTTATAATTTATAACATCAAAATTTGGTTCAAAATGTTTCTAAATTCAAAGCCCCTTATAGCTTTGTGCATTTTCTTCAATAATGACTATTAAGAGTATAACTCCTATAACTCCTATCCTGGAGGGAATCTATGAAATTTCTTTACGTTGTAGGTAGATGGATGTACATCAAGGAAAAAGTTGTGCTTGATCAACTTACTATACTCTGTATCTCGGTGGCCTCTTTTAGGTGCAGCTGCTCCAGGTTATCGGGTATTGTGTGGTAGTGGCCTTTACTCTTCTCATAGTTCTTCTTGTACTGGTACTGGGGGAGAGGTGGCAAAAGGGCACATTGGTGCAAAAGCTGCTCAGCACCCCCATTGTTCCTCTCTAGATTAGACATTTGCACAGCAGCATTGCCAAGACCAAACTAAAATTAGCAAACACTAAATTGGGATTAAGAAAAAGTTTTCAAAGATGAAGATCCAAGTTCAGTAATGTCAGTTAATGCCAGATATAAACAGGTGATGTGGCGTATTCAAAGTAGGTGTTATAAGTAAAAAGTTAAAGGTGCAAGAAACTATTCAGATGGTAGTTCTATGTCCTTAGAGGGAGAAAGGGGGATGGTTAATTACAAAAAAAAATTAGATATTCTAAAAATGTATCTTTATATTCTGAGAGGCATTATGGTCAACAGAGAATTGGTAGATTAATGTTGTAATTTGGAAGAATACACTCAAACAAGAGAACACCTTTGAAATAAATGTAGCATATCAATAGCAGAGAAGAAGATACGTGTGGGCCGAGAGAAAGAATTTAGTTGCAAGATGGGTGAAACAAGCTGCTTCTAGAGCAAACGACTGAGCTTACAGAACTGGCAAGTTGGCTCGTATTCAGGACGTGGTTCATTATCAAAGATTCCTTCATGTCAGTCACAGGTTTGTGAAGTTTCTTCAGGTCAGCCTTATATTTAACCTACATGGTAAGGAGTGAAAAGGAAATCACATAAGCAGGAAATGGAAAACAGCCTAAGGAAATCATGGTTAGATATCCCATCAGGAAACAAATACTCATTCACAGTAGCCAAAGGTGGAAACAATGTAAGTGTCCATCAACAGGAAAATGGATAAACAAAATGCAGTATACACATAAAATGGAATATTATTCAGCCATAGAAAGGAATGAAGTTTGGATATACCCTACGACATGGATGGACCTTGAAAATATTACACAAAGTGAAATAAGCCAGACACAAAAGGACAAATATGATTCCATCCTTTATGAAAACTCTAAAATAGGCAAATTCATACAGATAAAAAGCAGATTAGAGGTTATAGGGGTTGAGGGAAGGAGGGAATAGGGAACTATTGTTTAACGGTTATAGAGTTTCTGTTTGTATGAAAAAGTTTTGGAAATAGTGATGGTAGTTGGACAACATTGTGAATGTAATTAGTGCTGTTGAATCGCACACTTTAAAACAGTTAAAATCGTAAATATCATATTATATATTTTATCGCAGTTTAAGAAACATACCTCACTTGCAAGATTATTAGCATCTTTCATGACTTTGTAAAGCTGGCTGTCTTTTGGATTGTATTTTGGCGTCTTGCCCTTCTCTTTGTCGAAATTTTCCCGATATTTTACCTAATAGCAAATACAAACATCCAAATTATTGCCGGACATCAATCAGTTTGGACTGAGGAATGGCGGAAACATAAATGCCAAAGAATATGCATTACACATAAAGTGATCACATAATTTATTACCTAAACTGGGACATTTTTAAGGCTAAAAGGGGGCACTCTTATAATAATGGATAATTACGTTAGGACAGCAGGCTATCAAGAATAAGACTGTGTGATATAGTTCTGGCCTTGCTCACTTTTAAAATATTCAGAGGTATGAAAAATAATCACTTCTTTCTAATGCAAAACAAAAATAAGTGGAAAAAGCTTCAGACTAAATTCAGAGAAGTGATCTAATGTACTTGATTTGGAGCACTGTGGCCCTTGGAACTAGCAAATCCAGGAGCATTTTAGGTCTACTGTAAGAAATTCAAAGAGGGGCTGTAAATGATCAAGAAGGTTGAGAAGTAAGGAATCTGTTAAATTAAGAGAATTTATTGTTATTTTAAAACAGTACTTTGGCTGTATCATTTAAAATTTTTAAAACTTGGCCAAAATGGTACAACTTCTGAGTTAAAAAATAGAGTTTGGGAGTTAATGGTTTTAGTATGATTTCAGACAAGAAGTAAGAAAAAAGTGCCATACTTTACAATAATAAGAAAAATAAGATTAAATATACTTTTAGGCCAGGCACAGTGGCTCAACGCCTATAATCCCAGTACTCTGGAAGGCCAAGGCAAGAGGATCACTTGAGTCCAACAGTTCAAGACCAGACTAGGCAACATTGCAAGACCTCATCTCTACAAAACAAAAAAACAAAATAGCTGGGTGTGGTGGCATATGTCTGTAGTCCCAGCTACTCAGGAGACAGAAGGAAAAGGATCACTTAAATCCAGGAGTTCAGGGCTGCAGTGAGCTCTAATTGTGCCACTGCACTCCAGCCTAGGTGACAAAGAAGACTCTGTCTCCAAAAAAACCCATATATATATATGGGTTTTATATATGTATCAGGCTCAGATATTGGGCCTATTATATATATACACACACACACTTTTAGGATACAAAAAAGTAAAGTTATAAAAAGGGCTAAATAAACATGATCTAAAAAATAAGCACAATACCTGGCACTAATAGTTGCTCAATAAATGTTATTTGATTGAATGAAAGGAAGGGATAGTCATCATGCCTAGATAAAATATCTTAAGAAGATGATTCATTTATAGGAAAATTCAACAGAATAACTGAGAGTGACAGAAACATTTTCTTATTGAAACACAGACTGATGCTTTTGTCAATAGTACCGTAGGATTAAGTCCAGAAGTAGAATTCCACTAATTATTCACTCTAGGAAGAATGAAAATGAGCTATTTCTAGGTGTTAGCCTATTAAAAGGACAATCAATATTTAACTCTCAGGAATATCTAGAGTTTCTGTTATTGATAAGAGGAAAGAGTCACTCATCCAAAGTTAGCACAGCAGAATCCATTGGCTGGAACATTTCACTCTGCAGACATTTAAAGCCAGTACCCCTCATGCTTCCTCCCTGTACTTCACTTCCCCACAACTTGACACAGCCAGCAGAACAGACATGAAATGAGGCCACTCAAATGCTAAAAACAATGAGAGAAAATGCATTCACAGTGCTGAGACTCCTTCACTTTGAATAAATGCTCAGTGGAAATGCGGAGAAAAAATAAGCATGCAGAGCAGACGAGCATGATGCAGGCACCCAACACAGACACACAAAGGCAGGAGCGGAAACACAACATACAGTAGTAATAAGAAACTGAAATGTGGACAAAGGCTACAATAGCTCTTCTCTGAAAGAAATTCACTCTGAAGACAAAGAAATGGAAAGCCTGCTAAGGAAAGTCAGAGGTGGTGAGGTGGTGTCTAGACCAAAAGGCGACTTTTCCTAAGGGCTATAGAAACTCATAAGACTAGGGACGGTCCCAAGACCTGTGAAATGCAGAAAAGCAAAGTAAACCAGATGTACAGAGTCAGAGTGGGGAAGTAAAGAAGCAAAAGCCCATCACGGGTGAGAATAAAATCCGCTTCTTTTAGAAGTATGCTGGAAGTCCTTCTTTCTGTTAGAAAAATAACTTGTTTCTGAATATATACTTATTTAAAGAGCAGCAGTTCCATTGGTTCCACTTTAGTTTCTTTTTCTTCTGTTCATTTCAAGTTGACTTAAATTTCCAAATTTTAATTGCAAAAAAGTTATGCCTCCCCTCTCCATAAGCAAATGCAACCTGGCACAACTACTAATATGCGTCTGAGTTTAGCATTTTTGGCCTTTCTTTTTTAGGAGATCTTAAAACTATTGTATTTTGAAAAGTAAGGGCATGTATCAGATTCAGGACTCGGGGAATTCTTAGAACGGTATTGGACAAGGCAGTAATGTAGTAAAACTACATACAGCATTATGGGATCGTGGCACTATGGAATCGTGAAGGGTTTTTTTTCTTGTTAACTACGGAAACCAAGAGGCAAGTGTGTGGTGCCACGTATCAGCAAGTGGCATTGCAGGCGTGTATAATCCCAGCAGGCTCAGATATTGGGCGTATTATGGATGTAGTGTAGGAAAGTGATTTTGATTAAATTATTCTTTCTAGAATTTAGTTATATTTAGACACCTAACATCTAATTGTTCAGCTCCTTTTCAGGGAATTCAGCTGTATATTGGTGCTTTTACAACTGAAGAACAGTCCCAAGAATTAGAAAAGCTATTAAAAGTTTATTTTGTTGATTCATAATAGGAATGAACTGAAAGACTATATTGAATAGGGGAAGAATACCAGTCTTAAGGTAAATAATTTCAGAAGAAGCAGAAGTTTTCTTTGTGTGGTTGGTGTGAGATTCTTAGTGTGTTTTCACTTCATCGTTCAAGTTGATCAGTGTCAGCAACCCAATGTGCATTGGGAGGCCATCTCCACGTCCAGTCTACCTTCCTACCCCAAGTAGTATGTTCCAGAGGGAAAGTTTCATGCAGGAAAAGAGGGGTGTGTGCAAAACTACATCCTTCAACAAATTTCCACAGCATTCTACATGTTCCAACACAAAATCAACAGAAAAGAGTGCAGCTTGGTCAGTCCCCTGACCAAGGCCAAGGAAATAGAAGAGAGAATAAGAGAAAGACAGAGATATTGGCTTGTTGGTCTCAGTCTTACATCACTGATGAGTACATTGATTTTCTTAAGATGCCTCATCATAGGAGTGTCATAAGATGCAGCGCCGTGCCCTCTCCTTTGGCCTTTGAGGTATTCTGCCTAGAGTATGCAGCAAGACAGCAAAGTCAGAATAGGGAGAGCCTATGCAAGCTGGAACTTTCTTGGGCCAGGGGCCACACCATGAAGCTGTCAATTCCGAGGCAAATCTTCCACAGGAAGGGAACTCAGGAAGCTGAGCTCATGAAAGGATCTTCTTAGATTCCCTTCTCCATCCATAGGATTCACTTAGTATTAGAAATGGACCCTCTCAATTTTCAAAAACAGTGAAGTGTTCAAAATATCACCATCAAAGTCATTTCTTTGTTTTTAACTTGATTATGGTATGACCTTGGACATTTAAAAATATATTAAATTTCTTTACATTAATAAGTTCTTGTTACATTTCCTTACTCTTAGAGATTCCTCTTTTTTTTTTCTGTTGGTGAGCTCATATGTTGGTTTCAAATGCATATACAATTCCATTAATTCATAATAAAAATATTGCATAGGAACTTTAAATTTAAAAACTTTTAAAAATCATATTTGCTTGTTACCAGTCATCTGAACTTTTTGTCTTCTCATAATTCTGACTTGTTTTGTTACTTGACATTACTAGTTTATATCTTCCAAAAGATTGGAATCCCGTGTTTGGTATTGTTGAAAATCAGTCACATACAACCACCAAATGTATCTCAAATATATTTCTTCAAAAAAATACATGAGAGAACAGACAAGGAAGAAGAAAGCAGGATCTCTAAATTGGAAGTGAAATAAGATATTCTTGAGCTAAATTCCCATGAGACCAAACTTGCTCTCTGAAAGATCTGGTGGTAGATTACAGGGTCTCTGAACTAAAGTCTGAAAATTTGTCATAATTTAAGGGGATTCTAGATAATTGATTCAACAAGGGAAATTAGGCAATGTGGTCATTGGGTTTGGGAATTACATTTCTGACTCCATCTTCTTCTCAGTAATATGAAATCTGACAGAATGAGGTATTCTCCCTCCAGCACCTGGCGCATACCTTGATCAAACACTTGTCACACCAAATTGTAATTATTTATCCATGGACAAATTGTCTGAAGACATCTGCTCATCCCTAGTCCCTAGCCCAGGGAGTCAATATAAATAGCTTGAATTTTTTTCATCTGGTTGGGTTCTAGAATTTAGAATTTCATGACTCTTGCATGTTAACAAGTCTACCACAGACCTTCAGGTATAATTCTTATTGCCTGGGGAGAGGGTCCAATAGGCCCTCATGAGCTGATGTTTTTGTCACGTGAAGATAGTTAAGCACACAGACACCTAGACAAATATCCATAAATGGAAACGTGGAGAACAAGAAAGGCCTTGATAGGGTGGAGAAGGTCCTCAGCACACTTTTCATGATATAACTTGTCAAAGCTCTGCAGTGCTACTAAAGACCCAGTATCTCTTTCATTGATAATGTTGCTCTTTCATTCTGGGAATCACTTCTTCCTGCAAGGTTTTGCAAATCCCCTCACAGTGGGGCTGCTGCCTGCCCATCTGCATTACCTGGCTGCTCAGCCTGGCTGCCTTCTTGGCCATTTCGATGTCTGGGCGACCGAGCATGCTCAACCCGTGGCTACCCTCCTTTCGGTGCTTGGCTCTGTACTCCACCTGGATCAGACAAAACCAAAATGGGCAGTAGGCGATGGGTGGCTTGTACTACTTGGCAGTGGCCACTGGGGACCGGGGACATTTTAACTACAGCCTTACCTCGCTGGCCTGTTTGGCTGCCTGCGTGGCTTTCTTGATGTCTGGCCGATCAGCCACTGTGGTGTAATGCAGGTTCTCTTTGGCATCTTTTCTGTAAGCGACCTTTATTGGGGAAGAAAAGTTTACTCACTTGACAGATATGCTATCTTTCCAAAAGTCCTCATTAAGCACAAGCAATATTTTTCCTTAAAACCAAACCAATTCCCACCACTAAATTTTTTTAAACTACCAGATAAAGAACTTAGGGTGACCGGACCCTGGAATAATAAAAGTGTGCACCAGTTTGGGATCCACTGCTTCAAAGGGCTCCCGAGAACGTCTAGAGGGGAAAACTCACATCACTCTGCTTCTTGGCCACATCCATAGCATGTTTCACCTCTGGTGGCTCCAGCATAATGGAGTAGTTGGATTTTCCTTTCTCCTTGACAAACTTCTTTTTGTAATTTGTCTAAACAGAGCCAGAATTATTTATGTGAGCAGAGGAAGCTGGGAACAGAATTAGTTTACTAGAAGACATCCATGGCTTCACATTTTGGCATGAGTCTGGGATATAGATCTCTGACCTATATTCTAAGTTCTTCCTTGTCATTTCTGTGCTGGACTCAACACTAGAACCACCCCACAATCTTTGGAGAACTGAGTATAAGCAAATTAAATTCTTACCATTACTACCTTTTAAAATTATATGGAACTATACGGGACTCATAAAATATAATATTAAATATCAGGATTACTACAGCATTATTGGCAAGGATAGAGTGGGCAGAGATTACTGAGGCACAAAGAGGTGATTTTACCTCTCTAAAGTTGTTTAATAGTTTAATGATAGGAGAGGCCACACCAAATCAGCAATGTTTCTTCCTGCTATTAACACTAGCTTAGTAACATCTTATATTGCTAGATCACCTGTCCTGTAGCAAAACTCACAACTGTCATAGTTGCCAGAACTAGAAAGCCAGTAAATATTGGATCCTTTTTTAAATGAGAGTTTCAGATTTCCATATAGGTATTGGTGGTAAGACTGAAGCCACAGAAAGGAGAGCATGGGTAAGGAAAAAGGCAGCTTACAGTCTTTCATCGGATTCTACAGTAGGATGGCATTGCTGCTGCCAAGCGTCCTGCGGCTGGTCACTTACGTCACTGACATGCTTGGTCACTTCCTTGACATGGACAGTGTCCCGGGTCTCTGGCAGGGTTGTGTAGGAACCCTGGGCTAAGCGCTTCTTGACGTAGTCTTTGTACTTGTTCTGGGGGATCCACAGAGAGCTTGTTAAGGTGTGTGCCCGGGGCATTAGCCCGGGACCGAAGGCAGAGCATATGGGCGCGGGGAGGGGGGGTTACCTCGGACACCAGATTGCTGACAGTCTTTGCCAGGAGGATCTGAGGAGTGTCAGGCACAGCATGGCAGCTTCCTCTTTCCTTGACGTGTTTCTCTTTGTATTTCAGCTGTATGGGTGAAATTAAAAAAGCATTTATTTAGCTCTCCTGGGCATCCTGCATATTTTTATGCCCCCAAAGCACTAGATTATAGCTGGGAGAACAGCATCATTGACAAGCGAGGAACGCTAAATTCAATAAAAGATCTGATGTTTGGAAATCTTTGGAAATATTCAAAGGGTGTTTTTCCTTACCTCTTGCAAGTTGTGGTTTTAATAACAATCAAAATGGATTTCATGATGAATCTTTATACAAACAGACTTTAATTCAAAGCATTCTCAAATATGTCACTGATGCTACCATAAACCCTGGGAGGCATTATATTCCTTCTTTACAGACGAGGAAGCTGTATGTAAAGGAAGAGTATGGTCCTGCAGAGAACAAGTGATGAAGTGTAGAATCCACTGGGGCCTTCAGAGTCCTAATTCCTGGGGTGTGAACTATTTGTGCTGGTGGTACAGCACAAATCAAGGATTGTCACCTGGATTTACTGGCACTTGTACTGTCGCTGTTTGACCACTGGTGTCTATGGAGGGCAAGGCCATATTGCAGGACCCACACCTAAGCCCTGACAGAAGCAGCTCTCTTCTGTCCTCCCTTGTCCTTCCCTTACGGACTGTGTCACGGAAGGGGTGGCCCTGTGAAAGGTTCAGCATCGTGGAAGGAAGTGGATACTTACATCGCTTTCTATTAAGGTGTTCTTGAGGGCCAGCACCGTATTTTTATCATCCGTGACAGAAAGCTTGCAACCCTTGAGGAACTCTCGGTCCAGCTTATATTCAAACTGTTGGGGAAGAAAGGCAGAGGAGGCGGGAGAGGGTCACAGGCTCAGGAGAAAGCTGGGCATTTGCTTAAACCCACAAGGAGTCCTCACAGGGCATGATGAGGACCCGCTACCAGAATGAGGACTTCTTGACCCCTCATTGCACTCTGGGAGCCTCCTTCCCAGCCCAGCAGCCAGGACCTTGCCCTCCCTGTCCTGTTCGCCCCCCAGGCTCTGAACAGCCTCAGTCAGGACTCTGAGCCTAGTGTCCTGGCCTAGTGTCTAGTGTCCCGGCCCAGCCAGGAGACAGCAGGCTCCCTGACCAGTTTTGCTTCCCGAGCTTGCCTTTCACTTCCCAACCCTCCTCTCCTCCTTGGGTTTCAAACGAGCTTGGGTTAACCCCAAGGCAGGGGTTATCATGAGTGATCATTTATTTTATTTCTCAGATCTCTCCTGTCTTACGTCGCTTTGCTGCAGGGACGCCTTGGCGGCCTGGAGGAAGTCCGGTCGGTCTGGGGTCCACCTCCAGCGGGCTTTGTTGGCTTCATACTGCTTCTTGTAGTCCAGCTGTGTTCAGCAAGAGAGAAAGAAGTCACTTCATGCAGTAGGCTGAATTCACAAACACACATGGCCCAGAGGGACCCTTGCAGGCTAACACTCCACAAATCATGATTCTTCGTGCAAGAGGGAGCCCCAGGTAAAACTGCTGTACAATTTATACAGCTAGTCAGTCACTCAGAGGTCATCTGTTGGGATCTTTTAGTCCCAAAATCATGACTAGAATTGTAAAAGGCAGGGTGAAATGATCCTACAATCCTCCTCACTCTGCCGATTCAGGCGGATTACCTTCAGGATCAAGTATTTTTAATTTATAACTAAATTCAGGCTTAATTTTTTAAAATTATTAAACACTTCAGGTATTTATTTTCTGCCAACCACTTTTCTAAGTGCTTTACAAATTATAAAAATGAATTAAACAAATTATAAAATTAACTCATCCAATCTTCGTAACAATTACACAGAATAGGCAGCCGAGGAACTGCCTAGAAGAGTGAAGTAAGCCACCCAAAGTGAGACAGCCAGCAAGTGGTGGCGCTGGGACTCGAACCCAGGCGGTCTGGCTTCAGAGGTGCTTGCATGCCCTCTAGGCTCATCCGGCCTGGAGAACTGGCTACCTTGGGCCAAATCCGAGCCACAGAATTGTATGTAATTGAATCTGAGAGTCCTTGGGAGAGGCCCTTACTATCAGGCACATTTTTTCCCCTTATCCTTTCTCTTTCTCTCTCTCTCTCTCTTTTATTGAGGCATAATTTATACACAATATAATGCACATGCTTTTATGTATACTATGTGATGAGTTTTTTTCCCACGTTATTGTGAAATTTTTCAAACACACAAAAGAATTGCCAGTATATTACAAAGAATACCCAGACAACCACTTGGATTCTGTGAAGCACACTTTACTGCATTTGCTTTATGCCACATCTATTCTTCTTCTATCCCTTTATCCATCCTCGATCCATCCTCAGGATAACTGCAGCTACCTGGCAGCTCCTACGGGCTTTCAGTTTGCTGGCCCTAATAAACAGATGTTTCCTCTTGCACCAGTGGGCACTAGTTGGGTAATAATGCTTCATTGTACCAACAATTTTTTATATTTTTAAAGAAGTCACTGCTCATCTTAATGCACAATATTTTTCTGTGGTTTAGGCTTTAAGATGCCCCACCCAAAGAAAGGAATCAGTGCAGGAGATATATGAGCAGGAAGAAGGTCTAGGTTAACCCCTGACTGCACCAAATGGCTCAATGTTTTCTCCTTCAGAAGAAGCAAGCTCTAGAGCTGGGGGCAGAAGGAGAGCACAGGGGAAGAGGATGAGATAGGCTGAGGCACCTTCCAAGATGCAATCTTCTTTTCAGAATTAAATGTCCTATTTCTCAGCCACCCACCCCGGAGGCTGAGTGGGAGTAACATCTGTGGCAGGGGGTGACGCCACCCTCGTTCTTGCCCATGATTCTCTGTGAGGACCATCTAGCATCACTACTCGTGCTCCTGGGACCTGGCTCTTGCTCCAGACTCACTAGAGCTCAGTCATTTGAAGAGATGTGAAAGGAGGTCATGTGTCCCACAGAAGCTGATAAATCCCCCATCAGGCTTGGGGAAGTCTCTGGAACTTACGTTGGTGTTGACTTTGTAGGCGTCCTTGGCTGCTTTGATATGAACAGCATCTGGCTCAATGGTGCAGTTAGATTTATTTTTTTGGTAAACTTCTTTGTATTTCAGCTGTGGGAGGAAACACAGTGACAAGGTTAATTTTTTATAGCAGTATACTAAGTGTTTTAAAAAATAAGAAATTATGCATGACTTATAGTGCACAATGCTTCTTAAGACAGAATAAAAAAAAATCTGCTGTGAAGAAAAGATGCAGCTATACAGAGATGCACCTTCCTATCTCAGGTCTTCAAACCAGCTCCCCAGGGCACACCGACTGTGGTCACCTGTGTTGCTATGTTACTGTATCCCCGAGCATGTGTGAAGGGTCAGTTGGATAGCTATCCATGCATGCTTTCCCCTTCCTAAATCAGAAAATCCTGAGTTCAGAACATCTTGAAAAGCGCAGATGGAAGAGAAGCCTTCCCCCACCAGCTGACCGGGACAGAATTAGTCTTGCTCTCTTTCTATGATCCCACAGCTCTAGTTGTTATCATGTCATGTTTTAATTATTTATCTTCCTATTCTTTCCATTAAGCTAAACCCCTTAGGGGCAAAGATTGTGTGTCATTCATCATCTCATTCCTAGTGTCAGGCACATGGAAACTCAATAAATATTTGATGAATGAATGAACCGATGGATGTCATCACTACTGTCATTGCTAGAGATGCACGTAGCAAGTTTGGGGCTGTGTGGGTTTGGATGGGAGGGAGAGGCACAGGAAGGCTTAGCTTCTGCAGGCCCAACAGGTGGTTTGCTCTCTCCTGGGCCTGGGCCTTCTAACTTTACCCACTTTTGCTCCTCTTAAATTTCACGGTCTTGTGGCCCAGTCTGGGCCTTCTTACTCATTATTAAGGAAGGATTCTAGGTTTTAGTGTGATTAAGGCCAAAGTAAACTGTTCTAAGTATACTGTTTGGTTAGGAACCAAAGTATGGTTCTAAACCATAGTAGGGTTTACTAAACTTATCATACGAATCACAATTTTCTGGGCTTCACCATAGACTTAGTTTACTAAATTACTAATCAGTATGTTTAGGCTAAAGATCTGAAAATTAATATTTTTTTTATCATGTCCCAGGATATGTTCAAGCCATGTGGAGGCCCCCCTGGGGAAATGCTCAAGGCATGTGAAGAGGCCACATGGAGGGGTTCCCATCTATACAACAGCCAAGCTCCCAGCCCACAGCCATGGGGATGAGCCACCTGGGATGTCCTGGCCCAGCTGAGCCTCAGCTGGACTACCCAGCTGTGCCCAGTCAACTCAGAATCACAGGCAAAATAGATGACTTATTTTAAGCCACTAAGTTTTAGGGTGGTTGTTACACAGGAATAGATCCTTGGACCATGGTTTTTTATATCACATTAGAAAGAGGCCAGGACGAGAGGGACTGCAAACCATCTGGTACTTACATCACTGACTTCGTCTTTGACCTTGCGTACATGCAGCAACATGGGCGTGTCGTGGATTGTGGTGTAGCCTCTGGGTTTGGCCTTGTTGTATTCCAGTTTATAGAGTATCTGTGGGAGATTAAAAAGTAGAAAGACACAATGTCATGTTTCTCAACTGACAATATAAAAATATAAATACAAACAGTTTCTTTTTTAGTGAATATAAAGGAAAGGGAATTCTGTAGATTCAACAGGTACTTTTGCGCTCTCTGCTAGGGTCTCAGTGTTTGCCAATTTGGTGGGATCAATTCTTTATGGCACTAGAAGAAGCCTGTGCACAGCAGGACACTTAGCACCCCCTCCTTCCTCCCACCAACTGGCAGTGGTCTCCCAGACATTGTGACCATCCAAAATGCCCCTCCACATTTGCAAATGCCTCCCAAGTTTGAGAATCTATTCAGTGTTTCTTGTACTTACATCGCTGATTTGTTTGTTGACTTTTGTAGTACGCAGGTGTTCTGGAGTGTCCACAACCGAGGTAAATTTGTCCTTTGATTTTTCATAGTTTTCCCTGTATCTGATCTAAATTGTGGAAGAGAAGAATGAGTTAACTCTAAGAAGTCAAATAGTGGGCTTTAAGAACCTCATTTTCCTCTCGAAATACCAAAATGGGAGATGGTGTCATAATAGCTTTGTCTTTAAATTCTAACTGAAAATGTTTAACACAAATTTGTATTTGATAGCGAAAATGTAATGGAGTTTGCAGATAACAATAATGATAATTTCCAATACATTTTACACACATGGAAATTGAGGCCCTGAGAAGTTACGAGACTGAATCCAGAGAAGGACTAGAACTTTGATCTCTGTCTGACAAGGACTATTTCACTCACAATATACTGCATTGAATAGGTACAGTCTCGTAAGGTATTTTTCCATATCAAAGATGAAACAGAGATGCAAAATAATAAGTATATACAGTTTGACATGTTTATCTTTTTTTATGGGGGACAGGGACTCACTCTGTCGTCAGAGCTAGAGGGCAGTGGTGTTATCATAGCTCACTGCAACCTCAAACTCCTGGGCTCCAGGGTTCCTCCTGCCTCAGCCTCCAGAGCAACTGGGACTACAGGCACGAGCCACCATGCTCAGCTAATTTTTCTGTTTTTTTTTTTGGAGAGATAGGGTCTTGCTCGTGCTCAGGCTAGTCTCGAACTTCTGACCTCAAGAAATCCTCCCACCTTGGCCTCCCAAAGTGGTGTTTATCATTTTAAAAAAATGCATTCGTTTTTGTAATTTTCAAGTCAATTTTTTTTCATGCACATAAGCTATTTCAAGCAGGACAGATACAGAGAGCACAACAAAATTTCATGCACAACTACCTGATTATCACATGAGGACAAAGGAGGAAGTTTAGGCAAATGGAATGTTTATAGGGAAAGCTTATCCTCCTCATTTCATGTGTTGATTTGATGACAAACCAAAATGATAAAACAAGTTGCTAATACAAAAGCTTGATTGAAAACTTTTTGGTCTGGGAAAATGGCATTTTATTAACATTCATCCAGTAGTTAACCAATTATCACTGTTTATTGCTTCTTCAAATTTACCTTTCAGCATGCAATGGAAAGTGTGTGCTTCAGCTGGCCTTGTAGGAAGGCAATGTTATCAGTGATAATGAGAACAAGTGTGTGTGGGAACAGATGGGCTAGAAATAACCTACCAAGTCAGCATCGAACTCAAGAGGCACCGTGAATATTTACAATACTCAAAGAGCTTCACGTTAATCCACATCTCCTCACTAGAGTGGCAGTGATAATTGAACAATGGAAAAATTAGATGAAAACATTAAACATTCAGACCTTTTAAATGCTGTTGAATCTACTTAATATCCTCAGTCTCTAAGGAATCTATTTCTTTGAGGCAAATACTGAAAAATATAAATTAATGTTATACCAATTTGGAAATAATGTTTGAAAAAGTTAATGTTATTAGGAGTTCCAAAAGAGTCAGATGATGTACAGATGATGGCTGTCTCATCATCATCTTTGGCCACATTCCGAGTTCAGTTACAAGGAAAGAGTATTTATGAAGCCTTGTCATGTGAAACCAGCATGAGAATGGAGCAGGGAGAGGAAATCAACGAAAGCATAAACGGGAATGCACCCAAGGCTTCTAAACCTCCTTCTTCCCATCCCATCAGACATTACCTGGCTCCATATGTATGTATTGTAGAGAGCCATCAAGATATCTGGACGCAGAATTTCATTACATCCTTGTTTCAGAAGCGTCTTGGCACTAGATTTATATTTTCTCTGTCCATGCAAAGAGCAGTGAAGCACAAAAGAGACTTATGAAGACAGAAAAGAACATGGCGCTATATCCCACTCACCTCTGAGTGAAGAGATGTAGGCATACACGCTTTATGTACTCACATATACGTGTGGGTGAAGACACCAAGTACAATACAATGCCAAGCAGAATGACTGCAGTACTTGCAGTTGATGTATAATCTTTGTGAACGGGGAATGATACAGCTAGTCTTGCTTACATTACCACCAAAATTGCTTTATAGGAAAGAAGACAGCTTTGGAATAGAAAAATACAGTAAGGAGTTGTGTCTTCTTTCCTTCCATCAATTTTTGCTTGCTTGTTTGTTTTTGGTTTTGCAACTCAATTTGCAGTTTACAGGTGCAGTATACAAACAGGTTCTCTGGAAGAAGAAGGGTAGGAGCACCCAGCTTTTCTTTGCATCTTCACCACAGCACAAGTGAGCACACAGAGCATGGACTGGCACACTCAAATAGCTCACGGGCTCTTTGGGTGGCTAGACAGATACTTTGAAACAGAACAGTCCAATATCATAGGCAGAACCTATGACATCCTTGCAGCAGACGGGACGACATCTCATGAGAAACCCGGAGCACATCTTGCCTGGGCCATCAGCCAGCCCCCTCACAGTACCTGACTGATCTGGTCGCCTGCGGTCTTAGCCAGCAGATGTCTAGGCTCATCCACTACCAGGTGGTATTTATCTTTCCGCTGCTCATAATCAGCTCTGTATTTTTTCTGCTCAAACATCATATCAAATTATAGCAAGAGTACAACTTCAAGGCTACATAGAAATGTCCCAAGGTAAACACTCCAGAGAGCAAGAAACATATCATTTCTAGAAGTGGGCTCCCAAAGCACTCAGGGCAATAGAAACAGGGAAGCAAAGAGAGTCAGTGAAGGAAGATCACCCAGAGAGGGCTGGAACGTGGGATGGATTTGTTTTACACACTGAAATTAGAGTATCTTGTGTCTAAACATTGTCCATCTTTATATATGATGCCGTTAGCAATGTTAGGTTTTATGGCATCTTACACTGTATTTAAAATACGGTACTGAGAAGCTACAGGTTTACTGTCTAAAGCTTTGAGAAGCCAAAAGCATAGCTGATGCTGAAACATTCATGGAAAAATTGTAATAGTTTTTTGATGCTAGTTAATTTATTTGATTATAAAAGAGACCTGGAAATCTTAGCAAAATAGAAGCAAAATATATCAAGACTGTCCTCCTAGGAAGCTATTGACAGTAATTCTTCAGAGTTGTCCAGCCTGGAAATCTACTGAAAATGAAATAGATCAAATTAACACATCAACTACCAGGTGAGTTGTATTTAACTCAGGCTAGTTTTGAGCCTGGGGCCTCATGAAGCATATGTAACTCACATGTCTCTTCACCTTGGGAGCCACGAGAACTATTTTTCAAGTTGCGTATAACTTATGCACAGAAAACAATAAAAAATAACAAATTTTCCATTAAATTAGAAAGGATCGTTTTGTTTTTGAAGCTTCTATTTTTGTAATAAAATACTGTGGCCCCAAGGAAAAAAATTTTTTTCTAGTGTGGCAGTCAATGTGTTAAAAAGTAACAAAAACAAATTTTAAAAAGTCATACATTTAAGTAAATATACCATCATCTACATTTTCACTTTTGCATACATTTATCTAATATTTACTAATATTCTAATATTATCTGTAAACTTACATAAATCTATAGAAAATTTGAAAATAGAAAATTAAATAAAATTTTAATTATGAAACCATCCAAACATTATAAAACCATCTAAATGTAAGTAAGTTCATAGCTTGCTTATTTCAGCCATCTTGAGCTAAATTTAACTTAAATTGTTGCAAAGATAGTTATAGGAAAGACTAGGGAAGATAAAAAGAAAAATTTTTGGTGCAAATGGATAGCTCTGTGCACCTACATATGTAATAATAACAATGACAATACATTTGAATGCATGAATCACACTGTCCTCTTTGGGGTAACTGTTCTAACCACTGCCATTTTGGGGCCTTCGTAGGGGATACTAAATTAATCTTGAACTTCTGGGTCTCTCAAATCTAAACAATATTATGCATAAGGAAGTTCAGCTGACAGTCAGCAAAATCTTTTCCTTCCTTGGTCTCGTCACCCACAGGGCTGTGCTGCCCTGTTAGTGCAAACAGGTACTGATGGCTGTAGGATCCTCACACCACTCTGAATGGCCCCTTCGCTTGTCTTATTCATGGTTTTGGCAGAGCCCATCAGATGGTGACATTATAGAGTCTTTCCAAATCTTTATTTTGAATGAATACTTAAAATGGCTTTCCTGTCATTCCGTGTTTTGAGCTTTAATCAAATAACTGTGTAAACTTCTTAAAGGAATTGAATAGGCTTAATTGGATCAGTTCATACATACCTCATTCATCAATTGAGTTGCGTACTTGAAATGCCTATTGATTGGACAGTCGGCAACATACTTGAAATCTGACTTTGTCCTTTCAAATACCTCTTTATACTTATACTAGAGAAAACAGAATGCAGTTACTTAATAGCAGGCTGTAATTATCTTAAACAATGAGACATACTATTCATCTTATCATATAATTGTGATAATTAATTCATAGAGCCAACAAGTATTTACTGTTTACTCTGTCTCCCAAGGCAATAAAAGGCACACCTGCCTAGATGTCTTAAAAAACTAGCCCAAAAATACATACCAGAAAACACTTTCATGGAATGAATGTCAAATAGATATAGTTTCCATAGGCAAAAATCTAAATCAATTTATTCTTTGTTTCTATATATTATGATTATTATTTTACTTTGAAGGTATTTTCATGAGCACTTGAAGGCAGATTTTAGTCCATTAATTTGAATACAGGCTTCCAGTAATTAATCAGATAATCATAATCTTTTAGAGCAGGGGTGGGCGAACTATGACTCATCTAGCCCGCCACCTGTTTTTAAACAGCCCCATGAGCTAAGAATGTTTTTTAAGGGGTTGGAACAAACAAAGAGGAATATGCACTAGAATGAAAAGTGGCCCACAAAGTCTAAAATATTTATTATGTGGCACTTTTCAGAAAAAGTTTTCTGACTCCTATTTTAGAGCTCAAGGGAAGTGAATGGGACTGCTTTAGAAAATTTTGTAAACAGAATAATGAGGCCATAAAAACTAAGTGATTTGCTGTGTCACACATTGTGGATTAAAATAACCTCACTTTATATTTGCTACCATATCAGCTCTAATAGGGTAAATCACCCAGAGACATTAATAGGAGGGAATTCTGGAAGAGTCAGGAGGAGTTGTACTGAGATGACTTTTCATCAAATCAAATAAATGACTATAGCTAGTGAGGTTAGTGCTAGAGAAATTTCTAAGGAGAGGTAACAATTCAGTATGTACTTTAAGGTCTATAAGCCAGGATAGGGACAGAAATATGAAATGTCATTTCCTCAGTGTTAATTCTCTCTGTGTGTACAGGTGTCTGTTGAATGGATTGGCCATTCTCCTTGGGTATAGATACCTTGCTGTAGAGAGTCTTGTTCTTTTCAGCCAGGGTTAAGTCAGGGGTATCATAGGCATAGCAACCAATGCCTTTAAGCCAGGTCAAGTCTTCTTTATATTTTACCTGGGAGAAGAACATCATCAAAGAGTTTTAAGAACCCATCCGCAAATAGCAGTAAGTTAGTATCTGTACAAGTGGAACAAATTGTAGCTTGGACCCATGATGTATATGAAATAATAAAGTACTAAAATACTTATTTTTAAAAAGTTTCTAGTAACACTGATTTCTGCTCATTTTATGGCGTATTGTTTTATAGTATATAGAAATTTCCATTTTTTTATTAATAATTCTAATGAAAGCAATTCAAGTTTAACAGGCATGCTTTCCTAGAAGGCATATTGCTAGCGTGGCAGCTACATTTTCATAGCAAGCTGAAATTTCTTTCTAAATAAGAATTGTTATGTCTTAATTGCTTCATGGAGTTGTTTCTTCAACAGACCAAAAATAGGTTATTTTCTATGAAGTATATCACTTTCAGTCCTGTAATAGGATATCATACTGTTAGAAGACAAATCAGGTTTATAGATTCGAATATATTTTTCCCTCTCTCTAGTTGAAGTTCACTCATTTAGCAATTGAGTTTAAAACATCCATACACAAGCTCTAAAATCTAGCCAAGTGTCCTATCAGTTTTTATGCAGCGTTCGACTTTGTAACTCATATGGGAATATGAACCCGTATGTGACAACGGAAGATGCCCACACTCACATCGCTGACTGCGTCAGTGACTGCCCGGTGGTGGAAGTGCTCTGGGCGATCGGGAATGGACCTCCAGAATCCCAGCTGGCTCATGTAGTTCTCCTTGTATTTCACCTGTTAGAGAAGCACAAACACAGCTAGACAGTCTCACCCAATGCTGATGTCAAAGCATCTACTTCTCTCTGGAGAATTTTAGAGAAGGCAGATTGCTTAAAAAAAATTGCAATGGATTATAGAGCCCAACGCAAGTGGAAATACACAGGGACGTACTTTACTGATGTCGTCTGTGACCTTGCGATGGTAAACGATATCCAGAGCATCCTTCACAGTGTGGTATTTCCCTTTGGTCTTTTGAAACGTTTCTTTGTAGCGGAGCTGGAAGGAGAAAAGGCACATGGGTTATGGAAACTACCAAGGTAAATAACTGAGCTCTTCTAAGCTTGAACTTTCTTGAGTCATCTCTCTTAGGTTTTCCCATGAATACATTTAGGGAACATTAAAAAACTTATTTCAGATCCTGGAAGAGAAAAAGAATATTAGAAAAAACTAATGAAATCCCAAGTATGGAGTTCAGTTATAATAATATCATAGCTACTATAATTTAGTTATAATAATAATGTTTCAATCTTGATTCATGGGTTATGACAAATCTACAATAAGGTGTTAAAAATAGGAAAATCTGGGTGTAGGATATGTGAGAACACTGCATTACCTTTGCCACTTTTCTGTAAATTTAAGACTACTTAAGATAAAGTTTATTTACATGTAAAACATAAACCAAAAACTCATGTCAGAGTAGAAAAAACCCAAACATAACTTTGTTGAGTCCAAGACATACTAACGTACTTGGCAAGGGAAAAAGATTTAGCTTGTAACACTTGGCATTAAAATGCCTTCTCCACACTAACCAGTCTTAAAAATTTATTCATTATAATTTTATTTTTGTGATATTTCAGGAGAAAACAGCTCTGACATTAACCTAAGATTCATCTCATCTGTATAAGATGGGTGCTTCTCTGAGCAGCTTATTTTCAACCTTAAACAGTTCTCTTCGTTTTGGGTAGTTGAGCAAACACATAACAAAAGATGTCTTTCTCTGACTTTGTCATTTTGTTTTTTAGATGGATAATCTCATAAAATTGCCTCGATTTACTTGTGCAGACAGCATAATGGATCCACCGAATTTAATGCCATCTACCCCCTTGTTACATGAAACTATTTTAAAGATTAGGGTTATCAGAATCAGCATTGATAAATCCCCAGGGATAGGGTTGTGCAGTGGGGCATAATGAGCCCAGGGGCCAATTTCACTGAGTGGCCACCCTTGAAAGAGGCAAATTAAGCTTGATTCTAATTAACATTCAACAGTAACCCTGAAGCGATAAAGACAGGGACGTCACACAAAGACTAATAACATCCTAGGGGACAGATTTTGAGGGGAGTACGTGACTTTCTCAGCTTATATTTTAACCACTAACTGGCCATTGCCTCTTTCCAATTAGTAGGCTCCCCTCTGCTCCAAATTTCTGACAAAGTTTTGGAAATGAGATATTGTTCTAATTTGCTATATCCTCTCACATTCCTGCTTAGGGCTTACTGCCGTTCCCTTAAAATGCCTTGAGACCCTAGAGCTGTGCTGCTAAGTTGAGGGGGTAATGGAGTGGCTGGAGCTTCTGGCTCAATTTAAGGCCCAATGTGTCCACCCCTCTAGGGGTTCTGGTTCTGGTCACGGGTACGGGGAACTCCTGGTTGGGCTCTGAGACATGAAACTGTTGAGGACTGGCCATCTATCCTGGGTTGACTAATTTTACATCTTCATTAACAGATAATCTCATTACTGTTAAAAGGCAGTCTTATCCTTGAGATCATGTTACATGTGAAATGAAACGCTGTTCCTCTCAATTCTAACTACTGTGCCATGCATCATTCTCATGATCTATATTTAGGCAATTAAGAGAAGAAAGGGAACAAACATTTTTTGAGTGTCAACTAAGAGCCCAGTGGTATGCTGGAAACATCACACACAGTATCTTGTTTAGTCTTATTTAATTATCATGATCCTCACCCTCATTCTCTGTATAAGAAAAGAGGCTCAGAAAAATTAGACACATTATATAGAATCACACAGCAAGCAAGTGACAGCATCAGGATTTTAATCTATGTCTGGCCGACTCTAAGATCATGATTTTATGGATAAGTAAATTAGTTCTCAAGTGTCCCTAGAACATGCTACCACAGAATTACAAGGAAAGGGTCGTATTTTTGCCCAGGAGAGAATTGAGAAGAATAGGCTTCTACCATCTCTCAGTTACACTGCCTGACTAGTACTGTTTGCACCAGTTTTTTTTTCTTTGAAAAAAAATTGTGTTTTTTTCCTGATCCATGTTGTGGGCCATGACTTTGAACCATGGATATGACTGAGATATCTTATTTTTCTCAGGCACTTCAACCTCAGTCTCCCTGCCACACAGAAAAGGAAGAGTACGTACATCGCTGGCGTTCCAGTAAGCCTTCTTGGCTCTGATGAGGATTGGCGTATCTGGAACCGGGGTGTACTTGTCCTTCATCTTTTCATACTGAATCTTGTACTTGGTCTAAGAAATACAAAGAGACAAACTTAAGTTCAAGTGTTTCATCCCTCTCAATTCACAACCAAGTCCCAGATCTAGTGGAGGGACACAGCGTATCACAATCTTAAAAAATAGCTTTGCCTTCTGTGTTTTGATGACTCTGAGCACAAGGAAGGAACTCTCAGATCAGAGGTAGCAGATCAAAGTTTTAACAAAGTATTTTTTCTTTAACCCAGTACCTCAGCGACGAACTCCCATCTTACCTCACTGACCATGTCCTTCACGTGTCTGGCGTGCTTCAAGGCTGTGGTCTGGTTTCCAGCATGATGATGAGGTCTCTCTTTGGTGGCAAGTTCAACATACAGATACTGAATAATAAGAGAATAAGGTGAGATGTTACAGAGGTAAAGCATTTTGTCTCCAGTATTCACCTCCTCTTCATTCATTTCTAACCTTTCAGTAAGAGGGGTGTGTCTGCTTGTTGTCCTGGTTTTTTGTTTGTTTGCTTGTTTGTTTTTTGTCATATGTGTTTTTGTTCATTTGTTTCTCTCTGTGACTCAGATTTGAAAGCACACAAACATGTTCCAGTTATCTAATATTCTTACTACTGAGGCTGGTCCCATCTAAACTCACGTGATAAAGAATGTCGACAAAAGAGTGAGGTTTCCCATAGATCCCTCAACATATTTTCTCCCCATTTTTGCCTGAATGCATGAAATGTGGTTTCATTTCTCTGTGGATAACAGACAGATCCTATGGAATGATCAAGCAATAATTTTCACCACTTGGAGTCCACAGACCATGCATCCAATGACAAAAGTTACATAGCACTTAGAAAAGAAGACATGGCATCTCTTGTTTGGGTAAAACATAACCATGATTATGATGGCCCAAAAGAAAACTTCTTTCTTCTTCTTCTTCTTCTTTTTTTTTTTTTGGAGAGAAGGTCTCGCTCCGTTGCCCAGCCTGGAGTGCAGTGGTATAATCATAGCTCACTGCAGGTTTGAACTCCTGGGTTCAAGCAATCCTCCCACCTTAGCCTCCCTGGTAGCAGGGACTATAGGCATTTGCCACTACATCCAGGTAATTTTTAAATTTTTTATAGGGATGGGGTCTCACTATGTTCCCCAGGGTAGTATCGAACTCCTGGCTTGAAGCGATCCTCCTACCTCAGCCTCCTAAAGTGCTTGGATTACAGGCATGAGCCGCTGCACCAGGCCAGAAAACCGCTTTTTTGAAGTGGAATGTTAATGAGCATGAGGCTACAGCAAGGACAACCAAGTGTGCAAGTCTGCTACTGGCCAGGAGAGGCCAGGCACACACAACCAGCCTGTGATGCCAGCATGGCAGGTTTATGCACCTGCATCAGCAAATGAGCTTACCTGACTCTGAAGCTTCTGCCCTCGCTTGGCTCTTAAAAGATCAGGCGTATCAGGAACTGAAGTGAAGATTGACTTCTGCTTCTTGCCTGCAGCTCTGTACACGAGCTAGACATAAACCAAGTCATCACCATCATTTATGTTTTATTGACATGTTATGTTCCCTGCAGATACCTTTATTGCTTACTCATAACCAATCTTTTATTTACCTTCTAAGCCCTCTTTTTCTTTTTTCTCTTGTACCAAAACAAGGGACATTCTCTAGCCTGTCCAGAATTTAAGCCCCCTGCTGTGTGCTTGGTCCCATTGTCAGTTCTCTCTTCTAGAACCCTGTTCTGGCAGTTACCCACTTCCCCTCCATACCTTCAGCCTTTCCTGTTTTTCCAGCCCTCTCTCTTCATCTGCAGACGGACTCAAGTCCCTTCACTAAACCTTTTCTAACCTCTAGCTTCCTTCCTTTCTTTCCCATCCAAGCTGCCTATGTGTTTCTTTGTTTCCTCTCTTTTGATTAATTTCTCAGGACTGTAGTTTGGCCCTACGCAACCATGTCAATGAACTCACTCTCACTGAGACTACTATAAACTATGATTGCCAAACACAAGAACACTTCTCTTTAGCAAAATGAAACTGCTCGGTGTTCCATTTTGTAAGAACTCCCTTCTCTGGCTTCCATCCCACCCTTCTCCCTGTGTTTCTAGGCGCTCCCCCTCACCTCCCGCTACGGTCCTGCCCTGCCCCAAAGGCTGCTGTTAGCAGGAGCTGAGTTTCACCCTCTGTGTTCTCCTCAGGTGTCCCCATCTGCACCCATGGCCTCAACCATCGCTTTGAGATTCACGACTTTCAAATCTACATATCCAGCGACCCAAATTTTCCACAACTGTCGGAATCTGGGTGATTTATCATGTTCAATGTAGAGCTCTTTATGTGAACCCCATCTCCTGCCCAAATCTGCTTCTTGTCCTATTCTTTTCTATTTTGCTAAATGACTCCTTGATCTCCCAGTTACCCAGGCGAGAAACTTGGGGATCATCCTAGCTGCCTCCTCATCCCCACATCTCAATGGTCATGAGGCCTCGGCTCCTAACTCTGTGATGTTCCCGAAATCTGTCCTTCTAGTCCTTTTCCATCGCCACGTTCAGCCTTTTGTCTTGTTTATTTCCTACACGGCCTTAAGCACTCCTAAAGCACCTTCTCAGTCTCTCGACTGGACCGCTCCCCATGTCTCACCCACAAGTCTGAGAGACAGTTTTCTTAACATTCAGATCTGACCTGCTTAGAAATAATTCTTCGATGATTTTTTGTAAAGCCCAAGATCACTGACATAATACCTACAAGTCTTTGCAACCTGGCCCAACCCATGTTCCTAGCTTCATTTTCCAATAATCTTCTAAACTTCTCATGTGTAATTTAAACTATTCCCAATTCCTAGAACTCATTATAGCCATTTTCACATACTGTCCTTCTTGCCTAGAATGTTCTCTCTCTTATCTGCTTGGAAAACTTCTAGAGTCCATGTTGTCTTGATTATTCCTGTAGGACACCATTTATCACATTGACGTCTGTTCCTTCTCCCAGACTAGGGGCCACAGGATGTAGCAGCTCAGCTCTACAATCCGTTCATCACCGAGAGCTTAGGCAAGGGCCCGAAAAATAGTAGTCCCCTAATATATGTTGAGGCAATTTAATATAATACGGCAAACTAGAAAGAACAAATGGATACCAAATAAATTCTTATCACAGATAAAAATACCAGTTGAACAATTAAAATGTAAGAAGTATATATTACATATGTATATACATTTATGTACATGTCAATTTTTTTTTTTTTTTTTGATACAGAGTCTTGCTTTGTTGCCCAGGCTAGAGTGAGTGCCATGGCATTAGCCTAGCTCACAGCAACCTCAAACTCCTGGGCTCAAGCAATCCTTCTGCCTCAGCCTCCCAAGTAGTTTGGACTACAGGCATGTGCCACCATGCCCGGCTAATTTTTTCTATATATATATATATTTTTTAGTTGTCCAGATCATTTCTTTCTATTTTTAGTAGAGACAGGAATCTCGCTCTTGCTCAGGCTGGTCTCGAACTCCTAACCTTGAACAATCCACCCGTCTCGGCCTCCCAGAGTGCTAGGATTACAGGCGTGAGCCACCGCGCCCAGCCATGTCAATTTTTTAAAATCCAAATTATATACAACTGCAAATTAAAACAAAATGTAGCTCATATGTTTGGGGCTTTTTTTTTTCTTTCTTTTTTTGATGTTATTATTGAAAGGAAGGAGATAAATTAAATGAAAATTTAATCCTTCTTCCAGGCTAAATTTTGAGTAAAGCAAATCAACAAACTCATAGAATCTTACAGTTAAAAGAAGCCCAAATAATCCTTTAATACAATTCTCTAGCTTAGGAAATTGGAGTGCTGGAGTTATGAATTATATAAGATCATACAGCTAATCAGAAGTAAATCTGGGACTAACACCAAATTCTCTCAAGCCATTACTTTTTATTTTATTTTATTTTATTTTATTTTATTTTATTTATTTTTAGAGACAGGATCTCTCTACATTGCCCAGGCTTTACTTGAACTCCTGAGCTCAAGTGATCCTCCCACCTCAGCCTCCCAAGTAGCTGGGACTACAGGCACACACCAATGCACCTGCCTTGTGCCGTGACATTTCTATAATTCTCTTTGTATTATATTTCCCCTGGACTTAGGTATGCACTGTTTATGCTTCTTGGGACAACATCCCTGCTCCCTAGTACTACAAATGTATGTATGTCATGAGTCTCTACAATTCAAAGACAACTCAGAAGTCAATAACTTGAACTTCTTTTGGCTACCAAACTTTTTACTAAGTCAGTGTGTTTCCCAAACTTTCCTGATGCTAAAATCCCTGAAGGTCTTTACCAAAAATAGATTCGTAGGCTTTAACTCAGCCCTTCTGAATATAGGGGAGTGGCTTGGACCAGCATTTGATCAAGCCCGGGTCATTCTTGCAGAGAAGCAGATGTGGCGGAAACTGCGCTACTGAAAAATATCCATCCTTCTTCCTCAGTGCTGATGTGCAGCACGCACAGAATCCACCAGGAATTGGAAAGAGGAGGCACTAACGCTTTAGATAATTCTGAACTCAGAAAGCCAAGAGAAGTAAAGGTAGTTCAGAGACATCTTTACTCTGAAACACTATGTTACCAAACAATTTTTTTTATTATTATTTGGTAGCGGAAGGGGAAAGATGATACGCTGCCAACACTGGCTGTGAGTTAGAATCTCTACGAAGCATCTAAAAGCTCACAGATGCCCAGACACAGAGGATCAGAGTCTGGTGTGGAACTTGGGGTCAGAGCCCTCTCAGGGGTAGTTTCAAGTATTCCACAGGTGACTCTCAGACTCAGAGTGGAGAGGTGCAAGCTCCCTGGGATAAAAGGAGCATAAGTGTCCCTGTCTGATTGCAAACACCACTCGAAATAACACCGGGAAGTTTTTAGGAAAGCAGGTGGGCTCAGTGCAGCATTTGATGCAGAGAATGGTGAAGAATTAATCATCCTCTGACTTTGGCCCACTAAGAATATCAGAAGCTGCATATCCCCTCCACTGAGGGCAACATTTGGGGTTCCAGGGCATCTTCGAGTCTAAGAGCATAAAGTTCTTCATCAGCAGCCATCGGAGCTATTCAGAATGGCAGGATGGCCTGCGGCCACGCTCAACTGGATGAAACCACAGTACAGACTGCTGGCAGAGTGAGAAGGGACAACTGACCCATGAGAAAAGCAACCATTTATACATGTGGAACACACTTACCTTTGCAAAGCACATTGAGTCACTGGCAAACATGGGCATCTATTATGGCCAAGACACTATGGGTCACATGTGTAGATAAATGGGGCTCAGTCCTCAAGGAACTGACTGTCTAGGTGACAGGATCAGATGTATGCAGAGATAACTGCCTGAGCCTCAGTGCCAGGCAGGCAGATGAAAATGAAAGTGAGTAGTTCAGAATTTACTGGGCAGGCAGTAGTGCAGAGAGCCACTGAAGACTTTTCAAATGGCACTGCCACGATTAGGGTTCCTCAGAGCAGGGATGAAAGAGAAATAAAATTTTTAAATAAGTTCAGTTTGGAGACTATAAAAATAGGATAATAAAAGGACTTTCTGATCTATAAAATCATATAAAACCTCTCATCAGCCTTACTCGTTGGAAGGGCAAGTATCAATATCCTCATGATACCAAAAGGGGACATAATAAATAAACTGATTCAAAGCGTGGCCCACAGTGAAGGGCAGAGGGGAAATCTTTTACCAGCTGTAGTTGCCTGAAAAATGATCACTAGAGGAACTAAGAACTTTTTTGAATAATTCAGTTCATGCTGGTCAATTTGATTGACTTGTAGTGACAGGTAAATCACCCTTACCTCACTCAGATGTGTCTTCAGTTCCTGCACTTTCCTGTATTCCGGAGTGTCAAGCACCACTTTGTATTTGTCTCGCATCTTCCTTGCATTATCAGTGTACAGGTAATTAGACTTAAAAAAAAAAAAAACAACAAAAATACAAGTTACTTAATCCTTTAAGGAATTGCATGTCACATTGTCTTTCAAATGGGTGACACGTGCAAGCTGAGCATGTCCTTCATGTGTCTAGGTGTCTTTCTAGGCAGAAACAAAAACAATTAACATTTAACTAAGCTCATCACCTTTTATGGCAGGCACAGATCATCTTAAGTAGGTCATGATCTGCTCAAGTGGATTAATGGTAAATTTCTTCTTAAAAGTAGTTGCAGGCTACTATTCTTTCTGCCCAGCCCCTGAAGGCCTGGGATGGAGTCCCTGGCAGCCGTGCAGAGGTAACTACCTGTCGTGAAGATGTGCACTCACCCAGAGCTTCCGCAGGTGCCGGGAGCGGACCATGTCAGGAGTGTCATACAGGAAGCAGCCAAGCCCCTTCAGGACCTGCAAGTCCTCTTTGTACTTAATCTGTGGGGCAGACACAGAAATATAGCCAGTCATGAGCAAATGTAAATCAGGAACACGAATGACAGAGCAGCGACACTTCCGTATTGATCTGTCTTTCATTTTGGTTCAGCACATCCACCCTGCACTCCTGGTTTACTTGCACTCACGTAAACCACAGGCTCTTTCATTTCAGTCTCTAACCCTGAGCTGAGGAGATAACATTGCTATTCTTTTATTATTATCAGGTTGATGGGAGAAGAGCACAGATTGAATGGAGGCCTTTTTGGAGGAGGCAACATTCCAGGAAAATTTTTTAAAATGGCAGCAGGAAGTTGCTAAAGGGGCTGGGAGTAGGGGTGAGCGAGAGAAAAATACCAAACATGACCTACGCCAGAGGCCACTCAGGGAGTAAGGAGGTGGAATGATTCAGTGTGGACTGTAGAATGGTGGTCATTAAACGATCAAGAGTGGTGGCCATTCTTGTCTTGCCCAAGTCCTCTTACCACTGTTTCCACAGCTAGAGAATTGGGGCGTCCTCCCCCCACACCACCTCACCTCCGAGCTGTCTACTTAGTTCAGAAGTTCTCAGTGGAAAAGGTTGTTCAAAAATCAGTGGTTGTTTTAAATGCTGAAAGCAAGACTGCCTCCTGGTAAGATTCCTCCAGAAAGACCCTGTGAGATGCTTACGTCACTGGTGATGTCTCCCACGTAGCGGCAGTGGAGCACTTGGGGTGTGTATGGCAGGGAGATCATGTGGCCCTGCATCCTGAAGAAGTCTGATTTGTAGATCAACTAAAGGAAAAAAAATATCCAGAGACACACACATTACAGGCCGAATGATTGACTTTCATCCCTGAGCTCCACAGCCTGCCTCTCCCAAGAGCATACCCACCTCACTGACAGCCTCTTGTGTCTTCTTGACTTGGCGGATTTCAGGTGTGTCAGGAGTTGTATGAATCTTGTCTTTCAGTTTGTGGTACAATTCTCGATACAGTCTCTACATTGGAGGAAAAAAACAATCCAGGTGATTAGCAGAGGTTGATGAGGGCATCTACCGACTACTTAACAATCAAATATTTTACATAAAGAAGCAGAAGAGGAAATATAGATATAGAAAATGCTTGAGATTAGGGGAAAGAAAGAGAAAATGATACTTATTTCATACAGGTAAAGAATTCTGAGCACAAAGTCTTCCACTTTCTATCTGACTGTTACAGAGTGGATCAGGTATACAAAGCAATAGTTCATGTAGAAAATCAAGGTCATGAGTCAGATTAAAATGCAACCTTATTAAAGATTTTTAAATACAAATGTCAAAAGAAGGAAATATTTCTCTAGAAAATTTTTGCATCATAACCTATGGAACCGAGTCTCTGCAATGGCATTACCAAATACAGAAAAACACTGCCAAGGGATATCAGTATCAAAATGGTGACAAAAGGACCCCCTTACTCCTTGCTGATGTGTAAGTTCACAGCTGAAATACAATTAATTCTTAATGTACTTCACACAAAGCTATGATCTTTGAAACTCAATATGTCCCCCAGAGAATAAGCATTCACGGTACCTCGCTGGTGACATTGTTGACTCTCCGGACATGGACAAATGGAACATCTTTGGGGCCAAGTGTATACCCATTTGCCTTGATGTGTTCATAGACTTCTTTGTACTTGAACTGCAAAAGCAAAGTCAGAATGAGATCAATGATGTGTAAACAAAGAGCAACATTGTATTTCCCAAATAGAAAAGGGATGTCACATTCATTTGAAAATTGCTCTCTAAGGATTAAGTATAAAGAAAAGTCATTAACAAAATTTCAATATTAGTCCAAGCCTTGAAATTATTTGTTGGTAATAAAACCAGGTCCAGAAAGGCATAAAACAACCTTGCCTACATGGAATCTGTTTTTGCAGGTAGATATGCAAAATGCAAGAAAAATCTATAGTTTTTAGTTTCAGTGTGGCTAGGAAATTAGGAAATGCAAGGAAGGAACAAGAGAATATTTTTGAGACTGATGAATGGCTTTGTAGTCTGATTAAAATAATGGTGACTTAGATTATTAAATCCGTGACTGTCTGCTTTGGAAGCATATTCTTGGGCCACGGGCTATTGGGTCATAGGCTATTGGCTCCTTTTTGGTGAGCAGGTTTGATTCACAGGACTCTGAAGAGTAGCATGGAAGGGACAGCTTATTCTTCAACCAATCGCTCACTGTCATCTGCAGGCCAGAGTCACTGGGATGGCCAAAACTTCTCTAAGCTTTGCCCGCGGGGTAAATGCATCCAGTCCCAATCTAGTACTTTTAAAAAGTACTAGAGAAGGGTAGTACCAGAGCCAACATTTGGACAAGCTAAAGGTGGTGAGAGCCTAGCTATCCCTCTAGCTTTCTATGAACTGGGCACAGAGGATAAGTAGTGAGGTAAGTAGCAGAGCCCACAGCTGGGCAAGAAGTCCTCTTCCAGAGGAGCACAGTGTGTTTTATCTTCTGCTGTGAAACACCACAGAAGGAAGATACTACTATTGCCACACATAGTAGTGTGTGTGCAAAGTCTCCTTTCCAGTAAATGGCTTGGGATAGTTCAGGCTGCTTCTGTGCTAAGTAAAGCAGCAGAAGCAAAAGCATCATGGTAGCCATGGGCCCTGAGCCAAGGCTCCCACCAACAACCCATCTTAACCCAGGGGACTACCCGGGCACTGCCGAATTGCAGGAGCGGCCAATTCCACAGCACCCTTGGAAAATGTGCTGTCTCCCCGCCTCTTCCCATTGCTAGATCACATCGACCCTTTAGGGTGTTACTGGAGGGTGAGAATAGGCTATTCGTTAAGACTAGTTTCCTTCCACCCCATATTCAGACCCCATCTCAACGAGGAGGAGACTGCTTACATAACTGCTCATGTATCGGATGTCCTTGGAGTGTTTGAAGTGAGGAGTATCAACCGGAAGCCTGTATCCAGTGGGCAGGAAGCGCAGGCTGGTTTTGTATAGATTCTGTTGGAATGAGGAAGAGCAGGTTAAATGACATCTGGCATCAACATCAACATTTGTTGATCTGAGTTCAACAAATCACATATGGCTCCTATTAGGGTTTTGATTCGATATTTAATATACTCACTGAATGGATTTCAAGAAGAAATTAAATAAATTCTAAGACTCATGAAATGAGTCAGATTACCCTTTATTGTTTTGGAAAAAGAGAACAATAAGTGAAATGGCGTATGGAAGGTAACTCCTCTAGGCTTCTGAACACATACGCAGTCGACTGCATGCATCTAGGAAGAACTTGGGAAATGCAGAGAAGCCAGGCAGCCAAGTGCCACCTCTGTTGTTAACCCTGTCCTCAGGTGATGATAGTCAAGTCATCACCAGTCGCTGAGACACTCGTGGTTACCAGGTACATCTTTGTATTAGCTCTCCTCCCTCCCTTCCAAACACAGGACATCAGGCTGCACATGCTCTTGCGGGAGTTTCTGTCTGTGACCTTAAATACTCTGTCTCTCAGGGGAGCTACAGGACTAAGGACCATATCTAAAATATTAAAAACAACATTATTTTTAATATTTAAGGCAGAAAGTAACATTAAAACACAAGACCAAAACAGCACTACTGGATAACACAGAATAGGTTAAATATGCGGGTGAGGTCCAGGTGCTTTCTCTTCTGCATTCCAATGGCAATTTCTAGCTTTATCTTTACTGTTAGTAGCCACTTACGATTAAATGCCTTGTCTTTGTCATCTTGATTTTAAGCTTTTTGGAAGCAAGGTAGGCATATTGGCCCTCTTCTTTGTAACTTGTAAATATTGTTCAAAAAAAGCCCCCTACCCATTTATTGTTTGTTTGATTATTCTACAGAAGGATCTTTCCAAGAAGCCAAGAAGGACAAGGAGTTTATGCTCTATTTTTGTTTTTGCTTTTTTAACTCATGTGAATGGAACAGCATTTATATTTTACAAGGTCAGGCCAAGGGGATGCCCAAGCCAAGGTTGATTCTGTAGAGGCTGATCACTTGGATTTCTGCTGGGCACTGTCGAGTTCTCACTGCTCACCTCACTCTGGAGCTTGTACGCATGACGGGCCCGGTCCAGATCCACGGTTTTCGTGGTCGGAGCCACTTTGCCTCTCACGCTGTGCACGTAGTCATGGTGGTAGACAACCTGGCACAGAGAGAAGCAGAGTGAGCTGATTCAATGCAACAGCATTGTTCAAAGCAAAGTGTATGGAAACTCAAATTCCTCTTTAAAAAAAAAAAAAATAGCCTGCTTCCCTTTGCCTAGAGAACTTTCTCTGATATGTTACTGCATCTGGTCCGATAGGATCAGAGCCAGGGTGTGGACACCCACACTGAGAAACAAGGAGAAGAGACAGTTCAGGCACAAGAAGAGGAAGAGCGGGCATTTTACCACTAGAAGTTCCCAAATAATAGGTCTCAACATTTGAACTCACTGGTGGGATCTAATATTCACTCATCAACCTATGGAGTTACTAAAGAAAGAACAGCTCTGTGCCTGCCCTGTGCCAGGCGTCACAGTGGGCACTTCACATGCACTTTCCCCTCCACATCCCAGGATGCCGGGTCTCAGACGGGGTGCTTTTCACAAGCCTCACAGGTCACGTGGGGTAGAGGCAGGACTCCCACTCACATCTCTAAATTCTGAGCCTGCTTGCTTCTTATTCTACCACAGTTATTAGAATGCCTAGACAGTGAGAAATAAATTGTTGCTCATGACACAAGGGTACAAAAAGCAACTTTGGAAGCTCTAAAACACTAGGTATTTCATCGACTCGGATTCCTTACAATGCCACCCAAGGAACTACTGGAACACATCAGGTTTCAGGAAACAAGGGCAGCATCTTCAGTACGTTCTAAGGCACTAACTGTGGTTTCCTGGTTAGATTGGGCCCTGCCCAATCTGTGGTTTGTGCCACTTCTGCCTGAGTGGTGGCCCGTCTTTATCGCTGTCCATGGTAACTGCCCCCGTGAGCACTTACGTCACTTAGCTGTTTCCCGCTTTTGACAGCCTGAACATAAACCGGTGTGTCAGTGACCAACTTGTAGTCATTCCTTATTCTCTTTCCGTGAGCTTTGTACTTGATCTGCCAAGAGGAAGAAAACGAGCTTATGTTGGACCATTCACCTGCTGGTTTTCACAGACTGTTTGGTTGCTTTTAACTCATGAGATTTACATTCATCAGCACTTATTCAGCAGATCAGGATGCATTTGAATTTTATAATGATCAGTGTAACCAATGTTTATAGTCATATGGGGCTTCTAGAGGCTTCCAGTAAGCTTGACAACTACTCTTCCAGGAAAGTTTAAGCTTTCTTACTGAAATTGTTATTACAGTATTTAATTTGCCTGGCAAATCCTCTTTTTACAAAGAGATCCTGCCTATAGCATCACAAACAAACGACTACAAACAAATGACATTTTCCTATAATGAAAATCATGTGCTCATATAGCTCATGTGCTATAACCAAAATTGTCCAAAAGGAGGAGAGAAGAGCCAAAGGTCCCTTCTCTGCCAGGGGACAATGGCACAGCTGGATTGCATTGTTTACTAGGGATGCCATAAGCACTCCTGACAAGTGGCTGCTCTGTTCCTAGCATCCTTCTCCAGCTCAGCCATCCTCGATGTGACTTAACCCACAGCTGGTCTGTGACAACGCCCCCATTTTATATATTCCCCCCTCGACTCTAGACTACGTCGAGATAGAAATATACTGAAAAAAGGAACAAAACAAGGCAAACTCACATCATTGCGTAGATCATAAGCGTGTTTGGCATGGAGAATTTCAGGAGTGTCCCAGACGTAGCAACCAATGCCTTTCAGCCAGTTGAGGTCATCCTTATACACAATCTAGGGGGTTTTGATAGAGGGGATAAGGAAAAAAAATTGATCATAACCTTAACACGAAAAACAGAGGCACACTCAGGAACCCAGATGACTTTGTGAATGAAAACCAAAGGCATTATACAAAGAGGCTAAGGGTGCCTTGAAAACATGGGCACAGAGCCCTGCTTACAGGGACAGCTCCAAAATCAGGTCCGACCCACGGACGTACAGGAAAGCATTAGTGAAAAAAGGCTGAGGGGAGGAAATAGGGGAGTCTGCTGTTCTTCGGGTGGGTGCGCGGGGCCAGGGCCTGTCATAGCAATGGCTTACGTCGCTGATCTGGTCCGTGACTTTCCTGACGTGATTGTTGACTTGCAAGTCGGGGTGGCAAATCCACTCGTGGAGGTGCAGGCGGTAATCAACCTCGCTGACTTTCTTCTGAGTATCCTTGGCAGTCACCATCTCCACCATGTCTGGCACGATGTGGATTTTCATCTTGTTCTTTTCATAAACCGATCTGTACAGGCGCTGCGAAGTTAAATTTGCATGCCAGTTACACAGCAAATCGGGCCAAGGCATCACGGCAACACATGAGAAGTCAGGGTAAGCGACCCACAGCAAGCAGCTGGGGGCACTTGGGGACCAGCATTTTCTGACATTTTCTACAGATTAATACCAGGGAAAATTTTTTTTAAAAAGCAGCATGGGCTGATACAATGCTTAGCTTCTTTACATAAGCATAATCAGTGCCATATGCATTGTTTAATAGAAAATGTTCTGATTTGTAACATTTTGCTATTTTTCTTGGCTTCTATTTGAAGAAAGGGCTTTAGAATTATAACCATGTGACATATAACTTTTTTTTTTTAATTCTCACTCATCTTTCTTTCTTTCCTTCCTTCCTTCCTTCCCTCCCTCCCTCCCTTTCTTTCTTTCCTTCTTTCTTTCTTTTCTTTTTTAGACAAAGTCTTGCTCTGTCTCCTGGGATAGAGTACCATGGCATCAGCCAAGCTCACAGCAACTTCAAACTCCTGGGCTCAAGCGATCCTCCTGCCTGCGAGTAGCTGGAATTACAGGTGTGCGCCACCATGCCCAGATAATTTTTTCCTATTTTTTTTAGAGACGGGGTCTTGCTCTTGCTGAGGCTGGTCTTGAACTCCTGACCTCAAGCAGTCCTCCCACCTCAGCCTCCCAGAGTGCTAGGATTACAGGACTGAGCCACCACGCCCAGCCTCCAAATAATGTTTTGATCAACGACAGATTGCATATACCACGGTGGTCCCATAAGATTATTGTTATTGCTGTTGCTGTTTGAGACAGGCTCTGGCTCTGTTGCCCAGGTACAGTGCAGTGGCATACTTCGCTGCAACCTCTAACTACTGGGCTGAAGTGAACCTCCTGCCTTAGCCTCCCAAGTAGCTGGGACTACAGGTGTGTGCCACCATGTCCTGCTAATTTTTTAAATTTTTTGTAGACACAAAGTCTCACTATGTTGCTCAGACTAGTCTTAAACTCCTGGCCTCAAACAATCCTCAGGCCTCGGACTCCCAAAGTGCTAAGATTATAGACATGAGTCACTGCACCTGGTCCCTGTAAGATTATAATACTGTATTTTTACTGTACCTTTTCTTTGTTTAGACATGTTTAGATACACAAACACTTACCATTGTGTTACAACTGCCTGCAGCATTCAGTGCAAGAACACGTTGCACAGGACTGCAGCCTAGGAGCAATAGGCTGTACCATCTAGCTTAGCTGCGTAGTAGGCGATGCCCTCTAGGTTTGTTCTGTCATGTTCCCACAACGATGAAATTGTTTAATGACACATTCCTCAGAATGTATCCCTGTCATTGAGTGACATAGGACTGTACTCACATCAATGTTAAGCTTGCCAACTCGGAGGCACCGCGCTGTGTTCGGATCATCTTCAACACTTCTCGGTAAAGTATAAAGAGCTTTGAACTTTTCATATTCTTCCCGATATTTGACCTATAGAGAATAAGTAGAAAGGAAGAAACATAGGTCTAGGAGCAATGGATTTATAGTGTTAAAACAGCACAAGACAGTGGGAAACACCTGACTCTGAGATCCAGCCAACTTGGGGACACCACTTCTCTGAGCTCATCTCCTCATCTGCACAGAGAGATTTAGCACTAGGACCTGCCCTGCCTTATCACGAGGCTTCCTTACATCCGGCTGCATCTAAAAATACTTTGCCGCTGTAGAGCACTACAAAATTTTGGTTACTGTTTTTAAAACTCCTGTATCAATACTAGTACTTTTATTGCTACTCCAAGCAACTCATTTCAAAGATTATACAATTTTAAAATAATGTCTTTTGCGATAATGGCTTTGTTTTTATGACTACTGTAAGTGAAAGGTTAAAACTGTGCTCAGGAATCTCTTTGTTTTCAATAACTGAAAAGGCTGATGCTTAAGAGACACAATCCTTGAATTTTAGTTTCTACCAGGTTTTCAAAAATATGGTACCAACCAACTTCTGTGGGAAAACTCTTAGGTCTTAAGCCATGTTGCCTGTAATTTAATGCTCCACGGTTATATGAACCAGGTATAAGACACAGACTAAGGTTCAATCTCCCAGCACATGGTAATAAAATAACAATTCCCTCACAACTCAGAGAGGGGCATCTCAGTAACAAAGGGGAGTTGGGAGTACATATTTGTATCAAAATTCCAGCAAAGCCCTTCATAGACTGGAGAATAACCAAAATTTCCACCAAAATTTTCAAGTGCAGAAAATTCCGGGTTCTTAGGTCTAATCTATTTCTCAGCTTGAAAGATGATAGTATCTAAAGGTACCCTTTTTTATGAAAAAAACTTTTTTTCTAAAGTAAGGTTGGAATCTTTCTTTAAAAGAATTAACTTCTCTATGTCCCATCTTGCTCCAAAGACAATTTGCCAAGAATCCTGCCTCTATCACTTTCTTCAAGGCTCAAGGAAAAAGCCTCTACTGGGCTTCTTAAATCTTATCTACAAAACTTCCTTCTCCATAGGAAAAGTTTGCTTTGCTGATCTAGTCTTTTTTCAGTCTTCCAAGTAGAGTTGGGTCTGGGTAAAATCATATACCTTACTTTTTCCTCTAGGTAAAAATTAAACAATTCCATATATTGTCTAATGAAGTCTTTTTCTAAACTGTGCATCTCTAAGCCCATTAGAGAGCAGTGAAATTCATTTATTGAGTCACTAGCAATTAAATCAGAAGAATAGAATTGAAATGATCAGAGTGCATGGTCTGTAGTGTAGCAGTCAGTAGTCTTTTTGTAAAGACAGGGTCTTGCTATGTTGTTCTGGCTGGTCTCAAACTCCTAGCCTCAAGCAATCTTCCTGCCTCCATCTCCCAAAGTGCTGGGATTACAGGCATAAGCCACTGTGCTCAGTCTAATTTATGATTTAATCACTTATTTGGGGATGCCGTAATAACCAATTACAACCAATTATCATACTGGCTTATTTTTTCCCAACGCCAACATAATTCTGTTTTGTAGGATGCATTACAGTGGTCCCCAACCCCTGGGCCACAGAACCATAGCAATCCATGGCCCATTAGGAACCGGGCTGCACAGCATGGGGTGAGCAGCAGGGAAGCAAGCAAGGCTTCATCTGTATTTACAGCCGCTCCCCAGTGCTCACATCACTGCCTGATCTCCACCTCCACTCTGCCCTAACCTCAATCTGTGGAAAAATTGTTTTCCATGAAACTGGTGGTTGGGGATTGCTGGTGTATTATGTCTTCAGCCCATCCTCACTTCTGGCAATCACAGAGACTGTCCATCCATGTCATCTGCAGACAGGCAACCTAAAAGGTCACATGTCTGCCCTCCTTACAAGTGTGTGATTCTTGTGAAAAACTCTGGACTTGAGAGGAGGCAATGAGCGCACAGGCTCCGTGGTGGCTGCACATCTGGAATTACTTGCTGGGTGCGCCCATGGGGGGCCTGGGGGTACTTCTAGGCAGCATATGACTCTGCCTGCACAGTCCTTAGAGCTGAGAGCGGGGGAGGCAGAGGGGGTGAGAAGGCTGTCGTGTTTGTGCATGACTTACACGGCTGGCCAGATGTTTCTGGTTCTTGGCATGTGTCAGGGACAGGGTGCTGGAAGGCAGGATGTAGCTGGTGGCTTTCACTCTATCCCAGGCCTCCTTGTACACGTTCTGCAGGGGTGAAAAACCTTCTTGTGAACAGGGGAAAATGCATTCTAGTGAGTGTCCGAGTAGCAGGTTTTCCCTCTATTTCTGTTCTTGTCACACATTCCCTACCAATCCCCAAAGCTTTTCTTCAATTTGGGTCTTATTTATTTGTACACACACAGATTTTATGAGATAAAGTATGAATCTGAAGGCCTAGGAAATAAATCTGGGAAAATCTATGGGGACAGGGAGACTGTCCCATTTATTGTCTTATTGTCCTGGAAGGGGAACAAGGGCGGCTCACATAAAAGAGGACAAAGACTCCACTCACACTGCTATAAAGATCCTTCAGATGCCTGGTTCTGTCATAATCCACTGTTTCCAGAACTGTCGTGTATTTGTCCTTAATCTGATGATAATTTTCTTTGTATTTCACCTACAGACAAAAAGAACGGGTTATTCACTCCTGTTGCTTGAAAATACATAAAGATGAGAAATGGCTTGTCCCTGGAAGAGAAGTGCAAGATGACGCACCTCACTGGCATTAATGCCACTTTGAAGAGCAGTCACGTAAACTGGCGTGTCTGTGACCAGATTGTAGTTTTGTAGATTTTCTTTGCCTGCTGCTGTGTATTGTAGCTATGAAAGAAAAAAAAAGTCACTGAAAATGGTGAACTACAGGTCTGTCATCAGCTTGAGCTGCTTGTGCCAACTTAGATGTGCCTTTATTTCTTCCTGGGTTTCTGCTTTAATCCTAATAAACGGAATAATAGCATTCTACAGTCCTGCAGACTTTGGATGGCTGCCAGAATGAGGTTTCTCTTGCTGGAGAGTAGGGTCTGGATCGGCCTTGTGTCGCCTTTTCCATGCTTGGATTCTACCCCTGCCCGCGGCCCCTCAATTTCAACCTCCCGTTAGACCTGCTCTGTGAGAGCTGAACCACATGCAGGGAAATGTTTCAGATATTTATTTTGCCCTTTAAAACTTATATACCTGTGGTCAAAGGATGCTTTTGCATCTTACTCTTTGCAAGTTAACCTGATCAACTGAGGTGCAGATGCTTGAGAGTAGTTCACCAGGAAACACCTCCCAGATAACTTTCTGTTATAAACGTGGACTGCCCTAAACCACAGGGGAGACTCACGCTGAGAAGGTTAGCACCAGAGCAGGCCAGTAGGGGCGTCTGACAGGGAGGGAGGGGCTTTGTTCTGTTAGATCATACACTGTTACAGCCTGGCCATCAGCCCACTGACACTACCATGGATTCCCCTGACCCAGAGAGAGCCCATCCTTCCAGCAAGGGGGCTCACCTGACTCTGGAGGTCATATGATTTCTTGGCATGAAGGATCTGGGGTGTATCCCAGACATAGCAACCAATGCCTCTCAACCAGTTCAAGTCATCTTTATACACATTCTGCAAGAAAGAAAGAACAATGAAAAGTGACAGGTATTCTGAATTTACAATTGAGCATTTTGACAATTTCCTACAAGCCCTTGTCTGTGCTTAGTGCTTAGAGGACATGGGAGGAGCCTCTCACCAGCTGGAGGGTCTTTAGTTCCCTGGCCTAAAGAAGCTGAGGAGGAGAGTGATACCTAAGTTTCAGTCTAGTGTTAAACATATTAAGTAGTTAACATACATGTTCTATGGCTCAGAGGGGATTCTTACACCAAAAAGTGGTCACTTGTGCCACTTTGCGTTGAAAAGTAGCAGGGTTTATGAATATAGGGACCACCGGAGTGTGGAGGGGGAGGGGAAGGCAGGACCAGGTGAAGCCTGTGGCTAAGTCAAGCTGCAGAAAGAACATCATACATCACTTAAGATCTCCTGGGCATGCCGGACGCGCACAACATTGGGTTCTTCCGGAAGAGATGTCCACTGGTGAAAGTAGTGGCGATACTCCAGGTCGCTGAGGATATACTGGCACTTTTTAGCCAGCACATGGTTCATCATATCATTGGGGATATGAACATTTGCTTTGGTGTCCTCATAATGTCTTCTGTAGTTCAACTAGAGAATAATATTTTTTAAAGACAAAAGCAAGAAAGGCATTAAAATGTAAATTATTCTACTCAATCTCTTTTAGAGCCTTATTTCTGATAAGAGATCAGTATCTCTAGACTAAGGTTAAAAAAAATGATAGTTTAATATATTCTTCTTCTTTGTAAATTCCTCATCCTTTTATAACACAGGGTAAATAGTGCCCTTGTTGCTTTCTTCTTTCCCTACACAGAGCCCTCACTGTGTGTTTGCTGGGGGGCGGGGCAGGGGAGGGCAGGGGCGGGAGGAAGCACACAGCCCTCAGGTCCACAGGCTAACTGTCCAGGGTGGAGAAAATTGTCAGGAATGACTCCGCACCACTCCATTCCCCAGCTGGTCTTGAACCAAAGGGCGAGTTATAAACACGCAGACACAACAGCACACTTAAGGTGTGCACATCCCGTGTTAAAGCGAACATTTGCTTACCGCGCTCCTCATCTTTTGGAAATCCAAACAGTGAACCACACCAGGGAATTCACCGATTACTTTTCCAGCCAGGTAGTGACCTCTCTGCTTCACATATGTCTCTTTGTATTTAAGCTGTGAAGTGGGTTCAACATTGAGAATCACTGGAGTTTTCTAACCAGTCCCTTGCCCCTCAGTAAAGACTCCCAAACCCAGGAAAGGAGAAGGTCGTACCGACCTCGCTGTTCACCAGATCAGCGTGCTTGGCTCCAACAATGGGAATGTAGCGCTCATCCAGGGTGTAGCCATAGGCCTTGGTTCCCTCCCATGCCCCCTTATACAGTATCTGGAAGAAAGAAATATGCATCAGCAAAAGTTTGCATTCAACTTCTTTCAGATACCCCTAAAACAACTGGTAAAATTAAGGTACAACATGTATGTGCAAGGAAAGGCTTAAATCTTTATGCAGAGCTGTGTGTCTACCTAGAACAGGGCAGTCATTTAGTTTATTGCAAATTAAAACTACAGACTCTAGGCATTTTATAACAAAGTTGACTATATTTACAGTTCTACTAAAAGTGACAAAAAATTTGCACATTGGGAGAGAATTGCCAAAGATTGCTTCCCACTGGGCATGCAAGCGAGTGAGTGTGTGCACACCCCTTCCCCCACCATTTTCCTTTAAATCGGCTGAATTAAGGTCTGGGGGGCAAGTCTCTCACTGTTGGCTGGAGATGCTCATGCTTGATTGCTAAAGAAGGACCAGCCTGTCCTTCCTTTTCTGTGCTGGCAGTCACTCAGGATGCTAGCACCCAAGGCCCTTACGGCACTTGTTACATATTGTTATCTATCTATTCACTTATATGTCTGCTCCTCTTACCTGTTTCATTGAACTTTAGCTCCTCAGTGCCTCCCACAGTGCCTGGCACATCACTGGAGCTCAAAAAATACCAGCTGAATAAATGCTATTGGCCTGGAATAACATGCTATTTCTAATAAATGAGACTAAATGCAATGACAATAATAGGTCGCCTTATAAGCTCAGCTGTTCATAAAATCAGCCAAGAATATAAATACTGACAAGAGCTTTAAATGAGGAACTAAGTTATTATTACACAAAAGAGAACTTACAGTGCTGTAGAGTTTTCCCATGTCTTTGGAGTGGGAGATATACGGTGTGTCTGGAGAAAACGTATATTTGCCCTTGGCTTTATTAAATGTTTCTTTATATTTCACCTAAGGAAAGAAAACAAAACACAAGCTTTTATTACCATAAATGTATATTTAAATTCTTATAGGATCTACCTAGCAACATAATAATTGATCTATATTTAGAGATTAAAACTAATCAGCTGGTTGAATTTCAGTTCATTTTAGTTAATATAATAGAACAATTTGGACAAGAATATAGATATCTAGAAGTCAGTAGAGTATACCATCCACTAGTGACCTTTATTCTTTATTTTTTTATTTCAAAATATTAACTGAGTACAAACATATTTGTTACATAGGTACACTGTATACTGCTGAAGTCAGGGTTTTCAGTGTACCAGCCACCAGGACAGTGTTCATTGTATCCCATAGGTAAATGTTTATCTCTCACCCCACTCTTAGTTTCCATGGCCTTTAGGTCTTTTTGTGCCTCTGTGTACTCATCATTTAGTTCCCACTTACTAGTGTGTGGTGTTTATTTTTCCATTCCTGAGATACTTCACTTAGGATAGTGGACTCCAGTTCCATCCAAATTGCTACAAATGACATTATTTCATTCCTTTTTATGGCTGACTAGTACTCCGTGTGTGTGTGTGTGTGTGTGTGTGTGTGTGTGTGTGTGTGTATATATGTATATATAGACACACACCACATTTTCTCTATCCATTCATGAGTTGATGGGCACTTAGGTTGATTCCATATCTTTGCAATTGTGAATTGTGCTGTCATAAACATTCGTGTGCAGGCATCTTTTTGATAAAATGATTTCTTTTCCTTTGGATAGTTATCCAGTAGCGGGATTGCTGGATCGAATAGTAGGTCTACTTTTAGCTCTTTGAGAAATCTCCATATTGTTTTCCATACAGGTTGTACTAGTTTGCAGTCCCACAAACTTATGAGTGACTTTTAAAACATTCCCCCAAAGATTATCTTATAATTTACCACCTACTAATTTCTTACAAATGATTATCTAGCATTAAGTTAATCCATTCAATGGTAGATGACTAACTCCCCCAGAGTACGTACTTCCGCATATACAGAGCAAACTTACATCACTTTGATTGACGGAGTTGATCTTGGCCAAAACAATCTCTGGAGGATCCACCACACTTGTAAAGTTAGGATAGTTTTCAAGAGCATCTTTCTTATATTTTATCTGCAAAGACATAGAGATGATTAAGACAGGTCTACCCCTACAAGGTGCCTACCCCCACTTGGCAAGTAAGGAGGGCAGGCATTAGGTTAGGGGGAGAACAGCCTTTGTGTACCTTATTCATCATTTCCTGGTTCTTAGTAACCCTCACGTAGTCCACAGAATCCAGGGGCATCCAGCCAATGCCTCGCAGCCACTCCAGGTCAGCTTTGTAGACATTCTGAGAGCAAGAAAAGAGATACGGCAGAGGTATGAACGACTCAGACAAAGGCGTACAGACTGCAGATTACAATTTTTTCCGAAGCTTTTTAAGGGTTTCTCTCTAGTGGCTGTTGTCTCATTCATTCAATCATGACTTCCCCTGAACAATATTTCTTAAGCCTGTTATTGTGCATGAGGAACTCTGCTCAGTGCTTTGAGGGGTAAGTATGCAGAGAGACGTAGGACTGGAGAAGAGTCATTTACAAATGGAAAGCGATTGAGTGCCATGAGAGCAAGGCCACTCCAATGCAACGGGAGTCCAGGGGACTTTCAGCTGTGGCCATAAGAAAAGGTTTACCAAAGAGGTTGTACTTTTAGATGAACGTTAGGCAAAAGTATGTGAAGCATTTAGACTAAATGAAGGAAATGACACAAGCAAAGGCTCATGTATCGGAAAGGGGATAGTGTCTCCTCCTGCCCGGCCGAGCCTGTCTTTGTCCTTGCCCTGTCTAGCTCCCAGTCTGTCCCGCACCAAATGAAGAGGAGTTGCTAATCTCACTAAAGTTCCACAGCAGTCATGCTGCTGCAGCGACCAGCGAGGCAGGATATTCAAAATCAACATCCGTTCTGCAGGTATCTTGGACTGTTTCGTTTTTTGTAATGATGAAGAGATCCAGGTAGGATGAGCTCTTCTGTGCACCTGAGTAACTAAGTTGATGCATCATGTTTCTGTTTGGCACCTACAGATGGCCGGTGACAGGCAGAGATCTTGATGCAGGCTTCCGTGGGAGGTGGCCTATGTCATATTCTCTATTGTACCTTTACCAAAGCTCTGCATGAGGGGCACTGGGCCCTCACACAGCTGAATCAATACTTTATTTCTCTTTTGCTTTTATTTCTTGCAAACAACTCCTTCATAAATGCCTTGAGGAATGAGATACTTGGCAAAGCAGAATAGGACATTCCTAGGTCCTTAACTGTGCTGTCATCTGATATTGTCAAAACCTCAATAGAATCTCAATTCCAACCCAAGCCAATTATTATTTTAAATCAGACAATAATTTTCTATGTGCATGTGAGTAGGGAGTTACTAATGGCAGAAATGGTACAAAAAAAAGCAGACTTTTTTTTTTAAATCAACTTTGAAAGTTATGCAGAAATGTAGTCAGTAGGCAAAGCTGTCAATCCATCACTGCTCCTGATCTTTTTCTACTTCATATTCAGCCTCAGTTCCCTTCTGGGAACAAACTAAATATGTACGGCTCTGCGTTTCCAAGCCTGGTGGACTTGGAATGCTGTTTGTCACTCTCAGAGTGTACCATACATTTCTAGATAATGGAGAAATAAAAATCACTTACATCGCTCTGTAGGTCATAAGCCTTTCTTGCTTGAATGATATCATTTTGGTCAGGATGGCACATCCATTGGTGCAGGTAATTACGGTAATCGATATCACTGACAAGGCTCTGCCCCTCCTTGGCAGCCAAGACTGACACCATATCAGCGGGTATGTTGATTTTGGCCTTTGTTTTGTGATAGTCCTCTTTGTACAGTCTGTCGTTCTGAATCTGGCCTGCATGCTCAAACCAAACCAGTTTAGGATCGTCTCTCATCGTCGGGACACCAACATAGTGACCTTTTTGCTTTACATGTTCAGCTTTGTATTTCAGCTGGTGGGAAGAAGAATACAGATCTCATCAGCTTTAACAAGCACACAAGGCAAAGGGGGTATGAGCACCTGTCAAGGAATACCAGCAAATTCAGCCTCCCAGCTTTTGGTGTGACACTCCTTCCCTTAAGAACAAATAACAAAAAGCCTTGAAATAAATACATAGATATATAAGTAAATAAAAAGAAATAACCTTTTAAAAATAGGAAAAAAAAAAGCTCCACATACTTGTTCTCTAATTCTGGCAATATTTTTATTCAAAGGCCTAGATTTTAGGGAGGGCAGAGAATATAAGAAACAGTAAAAAAAAAAAAAAAAAAAAAAAAAAAGAAGAAGAAGAAGAAAGCCCAAAGCCCATGGGAGAAGGATCAAAAGGGAAGCAAGTACTCCAACCATCCCAAGCCCAGCCAGGTCTGCCAAGCTCAAAAGGAACACCCTTAAGGTGCTGTCCATGCCTTAGGCATAACTGGAATCCCTTATGGGCAAGCCTTGCTTTTGCAAGGTGCACTCGTTATCAGGATAAATTACCTCACTCTGAACATCACTGGAGTGATGGGCATGAACAAATGGCACAGCATCTGGAGGCAAAATGTAGCCTGTGGCTTTTTGTTTCTCCCAGCCTTCCTTGTAGAGGTACTAGAAGACAGAACCACAAAACAGGGTTAAAATGAGGAATCAGAAGAAAGGGATAAGTCGTATGCATAAATCTCCTACAATTACATTAAGGTTCCCCATGCCCACACAAAGTACCAGGCGTCCAGGTAAAACTCATACCTGGTCCAGGATCCGGGCAGCCTCCTGGGCGGCGTGCAGCTGGGGGGTTTCTGTGAGGGTGTAATTGGATTTGGTGTCATTCCACTGTTTCCGGTATTTAATCTAAATGAGAGGCAAGAGGGCCAGTTACTTGATGCTAAGAAAACATCATGTTGTCCAAGCAATTGCTAACAGCAATAATTTCAGTGATTAAAATCTGTATCTACGACAGTGACTGCGTGCTAGAAAAGCTTCCGAAACAACATCTTCAAGACTGTGCAATTTTAAAACAGCCAAGTACTCACATCATTGAGGATCTCACCACTCTGTTTTGCGGTCACATAATCAACTCTGTCATCCACAGGTGTAAAGTTCAGAGTTTCTATTTTTGTGCGATATTTTTTCTATGGGAAAGAAAACATCTTCTAGATAGTTGCTATTCCTGGAGGTGTGTGAGCTGAAAAAGATACACTAAAGACCTTCTCTATCAGAAGCATAGAACGCCCAGATTTGAATGGCATCCTCTTGGTAATTTGGCTTTCTTTTTCACATTTTATTTTTTAAACAAATGCATTGGCTTCGTCCACAGATTTTATAGTAGCAAGTTTGCTTAGTTCCCAAAGTTATGCAATGTCTCATTAAACACCATATTATGTGTGACATGATATGCAATACATTTTTCCAACTGGACAAACTTCTCCCAAGTGTATTGCTATTGCAGACCAAAGGCTTTTTCCAATTAAACAATACCAAGCATCAGTGAGTGTGCTGGATATTATTAATGTATTATAGATGTGGTCCCACAATGTAATAGGGACAGTACAGCATTATTGTAGAAAATATATGTGTGGTTTTTACAGCAATTAAATGGTTAAAATTGCTGAGATGAGATGACTGCATTTTGGCCCCTATATTTTTGTTCAGACTGCTGGGAAGTGTACTGGATGGCAGGGCAAAATCCTGGAATACCTCGCTGAAGATATCCGCAGCATGTTTGGCGTGATTGACAGAAACGGACTCGTTTGGCATCCACCCAATTCCGCGCAGCCATTCCAGGTCGGCCTTGTAAACGGCCTGTGAAAACAAGGCCAGAACGAATTCAGCAAGCGGGGTCACGTGGTCCTATTTAGCCTATCCACTGGGCTGATGAAGAAATACAATTTAAACGCTATATAAACCACGCATAAACTATACTCAAGCAGCCAGGCAGGTAACATAAGAAAATTAATTAGGAGACCACGTAGGGTGACAAACTGGAGAATATATTTTCTATTTAAAGGCGGTTAGCCTCAGCTCAGTTCCAGTTACCGCTGGCAAGGGGTAACACACGTCTAGAGCTGCAACCTCTGAATTTTCGAGAGAAATGGGAAATCCTGGATTTGTGCACAAAAATCCGCTTATTTAAAAATCTTGGTGACTTAATTCAAAATTTCTGAACACTGTGTCAAATAAAAAAGCACGTCCGTGCCTGCATCCTGCCCATGAGCCACCAGTATTCTACTTGAGATAAGCCTGTATTGCTATCTAAATTCTATAGAAATAATATTTTCACAATAGTTTTCTTTAACCTGATACAGTTAAGACCTGTATACACACTGTCTATTTCTTGACACAAAGTCTATATCCTTCCCGGCTTCGGTGATTTTGATACCATACTATAACCTAACTAATATCAACTTCTTGGCTGAATAGAGATGTGAAATAATGATACAGGGTTTAATGCCATGAACTTTCTGGGGTTCACGGCAAAAGGAGAGAAGCGCTCATCCTAAGAGGCAGCCCACTCACATCACTCTGCAGTTCGTAGGCTTTCTTGGCCTGAATCACATCGTTCTGGTCGGGCATGCACGTCCACTCGTGCAGGTAATTGCGGTAATCAACGTTGCTGACCAGACCCTGGCTCGATTTCGAATGCTGGATGGAAAGCATGTCCACAGGGCTATGGATCTTGGACTTCCATTTGGCCCACTGCAGCCGGTACTCCCGTTCATTCTGGATCTTGCCAGCTATGAGGGCCCATCGGATCTTGTTGTCATCCCTGGCTGTGCGAGTGCCCACGTAGTGTCCCTTCTGCTTCTCGTGGTCAAGCTTGTATTTATACTGGAGATGGAAACACAAAGCACATGGGTCACAGCATGTCCTCTTTGTGCGTCTTGGGCATTTGCTGAAAAAAACTGAGACGTTAAAAAGGGCCACTCACGTCACTGGCAATCTCCCTGGAGGCCTTGGCAGCCTGGATGGGGATGGCGTCCAGGCGCACGTCACAGCTGGCCTTCACGTCTTCCCAATCCTCGCGGTAAATTTTCTGAAAAGGAGAAAAATAAGGTATCGTTCCAGATTCAAACCTACCAACAGTGCCAAGGGCTCAAGCAGAATTAGTATCATAGGGGTACAGTTTAAGTCCCAGGACTTGAGAGCAGGTAAAGAAAAGAGAATGGGTGAGAATCATTCTATGCACCATTGTCCTGGAACATGAAATGCTGTCTGGTGACCAAGGGTCTGGGCTTGGCAAGACTCCTTTCATTTTCATTTGAATCTCAGCCTTCCTGTAGTTGTTCATGTTTTATGATCTCACACATAACGTAAAAGGGTTTAGCTTTGTTTTCTTGTGTTAGTGTACTGGTAGCATTAAGTTCATACTTTTTAGAAAAGTTATAATTAAATAATTTCTTTAATTCAATAATTCCATTTATTTATTTAATTCAATTCAGTTTTGTAATCTTCAGAAATGCAAACTTACGTTTGTGTTTGTTTTTTCCAATATGGCTTTTTAGATCTTCTTATATGATTGACGGTACACATTGTGTGGGGATGTTGGATCTTTTGAGGAACCACGATTGGATGTAACAGCTATTTATTTGTTTTTAAAGAGAAGTTAACTAAAGTGGCGACTGATTTACAGGTATTTCAAAAATGTCTTTAAATAAATGTTCATACTGTAAGGAATGCATTCTGTATTAACAATGGCAGAAAGACTCAGAAATAGTAATGATTTAAATGTATAATTCAAAAACCATACCAATCAGTAGGGGAGGTTCTACAGTACAGAAAGAAGTGAATTTTAATTATTGACAGTTTTACAGCTTTTGCATATCTGAAAAATCAATGCTCAAATTTTGTGCTTATAAGCATTGACAAGCTTTGTATGAATTTTCATTCACATTCTTTTTTTTTTTTGAGATAGGATCTTGCTCCATTCTCTGAACTAGAATGCATTGGCACCATCACAGCTGACTGCGCCTTCAAATTCCTGGGCTTAAGCCATCCTCCTGGCTCAGCCTCCTGAGTAGCTGGGACTACCGGCACGTGCCAGCACACCTGGCTAATTTTGTTTTTTTTTTTAAGAGATGGATTCTTGCCATGTTGCCCAAGCTAGTCATGAACTCATTCAAGTTTTTGTATGCATTTTAGTGGACTTATTTTAACTCTTGACTTGTTTTCTATACAGAAGAAAAAGTATTCTTCAGGTTTAAATGTGTTATACTGGAGAATATTTAATGTAGACATGTTATTATGTTATCTTTTTTTTTTTTTTGGTTTTTAATCTATTTTATTACATATATTGTTACACTATTTTTCTTCTTTTTTTTTCTAACCTACCAATCTCTTTGCAGGGAATGTTACACTATTTTTTCTTTTTTTTTTATGGGCATAATGTCTAGCAATGGACTATTTTTTTCTTACATAATCAATAAATTTTTGTTTATGTGCCCAAATATATTTTTTCTTTGAGCTAAAAAATAAAAACAAAAAACAAAAAGCCACTAAAAACCTAGGCCTGAGACCTAACCTAACTTCTTCACCTACTAACTTTGAGAATATGGGCAAATTCCTTAACATTTTTAAGTCTCAACTTTCCCATCTGATAAAAACATAATAACATTATCTTACCTGTGTAGTTAATGTGAGGATTAAATGAGTCAATTTAACATGAATTTGCTTTGTTACTCAGATAAAATCACATACAAATACTCTGCAAAAATTGTGCTTTCTAAATGACGGCAGCAGTTTTGAATAGTGGATTTTATTAAGATTATAGTGATATCGATATCATGTATAAAGAAAATGCACATTTTCATTAGCAAACAGGATGTTTGATTTCTTCCAAAATGCAAACCATTCTCATTAATATCTAAGTAGCTAAAGTTAACAACTTTCCTTTTGCATAGTTTTGAATACTAGTCTTGCTCATATCATGATATCAATGGTGGGGTTCTAGTATTTTCAGCTAAGAAATTTATCATGCAAAAGAGAGTATATGCGACTTTTCAGAATTTTCCTGCCACTGATACCTATGGATTGAATTGGAAGAGGAATCAATGCTGCAGTGAAGAACTGATTGCCTCTTGATTCAACCACAACAAGAGTGCACTGCATCATGGTATTGATTCTGGTCTGAAATAAAAAATACATCAGTGCCCTAAAACTGTATTTGCTTTTCAAACATTGGAAAAAATTAGTCCCCAAGTGGCTCGTTACAGTAGAATTTATGAAGTTTGGCACATGGTGGGGAATGTTTGCTTGGAAGGCTCCTTCTTTCACAAAGATTTATTATTCTGAAAGGATGCAAAGGTCCAAACCTTGGTGAATTGCACTCAGGTAGTATCCTTCTTCTAAGGTCACATGTATTCCACATGCAAGGATCTCCACGATCCAGGAAGGTGGTATCTTTCTTGAACTTTCTTGAATTGTGTAGCCAGCCATATAATTGAATTCTTTTGTATTCACTAACAGATTCGTTTAGTGGATTCTCCTGCATTTTCCAGGCTTAAAATAATTTCTTCTGCAAATAATGATAATTTTGCCTCTTTCTTTCCAACATTTATTTCTTATTTTTACTCTTATGTAATTACATTTGCATCAATGAGAAGCTTACTCACATAACCAAGTACTTCCAACAAATGTTAAGTGATGATGGTGCTAGTGGGTGTCCTTATTTTAATCCTCCTGACTTGAATAAGAAGCTTACTTACTGAGTTGGTCTTTGATTTGAAATTTATTTTTTAGGAATGTCAAGAAAATATTCATGTTCTTTTTTCACTAAGATTTTATTTTTTAAAAATAAGAATGGGTATTGGATTTTGTCAATGCCTTTATGATTTAATAAAATGAGTGCACAGCTTTTCTCTTTTGTCCTATTACATTATTAGATTTCTGAATATAGACCCCTCTTGGCATTCCTGCATGAACTCCAATTTTTTGTATCATATCATTTGAATGTACCGCTGAATTTGATTTGTTAATATTTTATTTAAGATTTTCCCATTATTAATGGTCTACAGCTTCTAATTTGTGGAACTATCTTGACAAGTTTGGGTAATTATGCTGGTTTTTCTTTTTTTATTAAGCTCCATGGTAATTTGTTTATTTCTTCAAGTTTTAAAAGCATTCTTCTGTGAAACCACTGGGGGACCATTTGCAAGGAGGCAGGAAAGTGTTTAATGAAGCTCTTGGAAAGTGACCCTCTTAATGACCCTCTTAATTTCTAGCTATGTGTTTTCTATTTTTTTTCTGGAGTCAATTTTGGTAATGTGTAATATTCTAGAAAATCTCCCACTGATTCAGATTTTAAAATTAATTCACATATTTTTGCAAAGAATTCCCACAATTCTTTTGAGTTTATATGAATCTGTCATTAATTCTCCTTTCTTGTTTGTGTACCTCTTCATTACTTTTTCATCTTCTTTTGTCCTTATTCAAAAAGGACAAAGAGGACCCCAAAGGCAATCACAGAAACAACCAAAATAAATAAATGGGACCTGATCAAATTAAAAAGCTTCTGTACAGCCAAAGAAACTGTCACAACAGGAAACAGACAACCTACAGAGTGGGAGAAAATTTTTGCATGCTACAAATCCAATAAAGGTCTAATAACCAGAATCTACTTAGAACTCCAGAAAATGAACAAGAAAAAATCAAATGATCCTAGCAAAAAGTGAGCAAAGGACATGAACTGAAACTTTTCAAAAGAAGACAGAAGAATGGCCAAGAAACATATGAAGAAATGCTCAACATCTCTAATCATCAGGGAAATGCAAATTAAAACCACAATGAGATATCACTTATCTCCAGTGAGACTGGCCTTTATCAAAAAGTCCCAAAACAATAAATGTTGGTGTGGATGTGGAGAGATAGGAATACTCATACACTGCTGGTGGGACTGCAAACTAGTGCAACCTCTGTGGAAAGCAATTTGGATATACCTTAAAGAGATACAAGTAGAAGTACCATTTGATCCAGCAATCCCATTACTGGGAATCTACCCAAAAGAACAAATGATACTCTATAAGAAAGACACCTGTACCCAAATGTTTATAGCAGCACAATTCACAATTGCAAAGATGTGGAAACAACCCAAGTGACCTTCAGTACATGAATGGATTAATAAAATGTGGTATATGTATACCATGAAGTACTATTCAGCTTTAAGAAACAATGGTGATATAGCACCTCTTGTATTCTCCTGGATAGAGTTGGAACGCATTCTACTAAGTGAAGTGTCCCATGAATGGAAAGACAAGCACCACATGTACTCACCATCAAATTGATATTAACTGATCAACACATAAGTGTACATATAAGAATAACATCTATTGGATGTTGGGCAGGGAGGAGAGGGCGACAGGTATTTGCATACGCACAAAGAGTACAATGCACACCATCCAAAGGATGGGCATACTTGAACCTCAGATCAGGGGGAGTGGGGAGGCAAGGGCAATATACATAACCTAAACATCTGTACCCCCATAATATGCTGAAATAAAAAAATATATATTTAGAAAATACCTGTAATAAACAACCATTAATTACACTGCTAAAAAAAAAAAGAAAGTTCTTGTTGCAAAGAAGGGACAAAGAATGTTGAATTAGTACTTCTGCCACAGGTGACCACACTCAAATATAGAATTTTCTTTAGAAAGGAACGTTGGACCTGTTTCCATATCTGAACAAACGTAGGCTTTAATTACAAGTTTTGTATCATAAAGTATGGCCAAAATTGTTTTCCCCTGGAAAATGTTCAAAACGAAAGTTATCATTAGTTCAAGGAGATGCTAGAAAATATCAAAAGACTCTCAGTTTATTGGATGCTAAGAAATATGATTTTCCACTATATCCACCAAGATGAACTAACTTCAAATATCACACCCTCACCTTAATTGGCTTGTTATGTGGGGTTATTAGATATAAATCATTTGGGTCTTGGAAACTATCTATCAAATATAATTCTTTTAGTTTTAGAATAGCCAATTTTTTACTAGCAGTATTTAATAAAGAGGATAAACTATTTACATGTAGTCCATTTCTTGTTTTTAAGAAAATCATATCACCTCCTTACAGAACATATTTATTCTTATATATTTGGTTAGAGAATAGTTCATTTCAAAATAATTTCATTTGAAGTATTTGTAACATGAAAGAGGATCCAAGATACAGCACCATTTTATAGGGATCAAGATAGCCATCCTATATATGCAAGTGATAGTTTTTGTTACTGCGACTCTTCTGCTAAGTCTAAGTTACAACGAAGTCATATTCATGATTACCAAGTAAAAGTTAAATTTTAGCTGTATACTCCAAAAGTAATGGTTTTTAAACAGAAGAAAACATTTTACTATATCTGCTTTAAAAATTTCAAACATTTCAGTTAAAAGGGTTTTTTAAAAATAATTCACAAGCATTTAGATGATATCACTCATGTAAAAGTTTATTAATTAAAAAGCTACCAAGTCTTGATTTTTTCTGTAAGCATTACTTTATAATTTATTTTAACAAGTAGATTCATGCAATACTGTAATTTCTCCTGTCCAATACATTTTTAAACACATTTATAAAATATAAAATATCTTATTTAAAATGATGAGCATTTTTAACTTCACTCAAACTAATAAGGTAACCATTCACATTGATGAGTAAATAATTTTAGATTTCTGTCCAATTATCTCCCTTATTACATGCTTATTTTAATTTAATTGGAATAGAAATTTTCATGGTGTAGAGGTTCTGAAACGTATCCATTATCTGAGATATGGAAATGTCTAGGAATAAAAACAAATTTTCGAAGAGGCTTTAGAAACATGCTTAACATAAATGGATGTTAAATCTATATTGAATTCAGTGTCATCAGCAAATGATAAACCTCTAAAATTAACTACATTGTCATCTGCTTAAAATGTGGGAGAATTCTTAAGCACTCACAGCTCCTATTCTTGACTTTAATGCAATACAGTGAGAACTTCATTATAACGTAATGTTCAAAACATATCGCCGATTTTAAAAATAAATTCATTTTGCTGTGAAGCTGACAATACAGTTTATAAACAATTTCAGATGGGAATTCTTGAAGTTTTTAATGGTATCCATCTTAAAAACATCTCCTGTTTAGTTCACTGAAAGTGAATTATGTTTCAAAATCTAAAATTAACCAATTGAAATATTTATAATTAACAACATAAATACGCTTCTTCAATCAGAAATTCATCTTTCAAGACTTTAATAACAGCTCCTACTGGATCTCCTACTTCACACTCCCTTCACCTACAGGATAAAAAAAGAAAGCATGCTACTAGGATACAAATTTAGGACATTCTAATATAATTTTTATCTGACTATGCCAAATTAGCCAAAACAATTTTGAGTTATGAAAAAGAAGTCATTTATTCCTATATGCATCTTTACTTACTACATTGAAATTCTAAGCAGAAAAAATAACAATTGCCACCATTTATTGAGAATATACTAAATTATGCTTTTTGTATTAATCACTTTGCATATATCGTCTCATCTTTTTCTTGTAAGATTGGTATAAGAAAGTCATTGCTCTTCTGAGACAGAACCCTGGAGAAGTTATTAGCCTGGCCTAAATTTTCACTACTGATAACAAGTGTCTGAACTGTGATTCAAGACTAAATTTATGATTCCAAATGCTATTCTCTTGACCATTATACTCTACTGCTTTGCAGATGTTTTTAACAAATATAAAGAATAAAAATCAATTATTTAAATATATTTGCATATTCTGTTTATAATCAGATTTTTTCCAACCATGAGAAACATGTAAGGTATAAGTAAAATGTAAGTAAATCTGAATTTGTTTTTCTTAAAGCAACTAAGTTCCACATGGCTAAGGCTAAGATGCTGTCACAAAACGAGAAACATTTGAAAAATACATTAAACCAATTAAGATGACATAAATATTTTGTTAACAAACCGAATTGTTCTCATTACCATACAGCTTCCTCTGACAGATACATTCTGCACCAATCCTATACCTTTAAGAGGTTGAGGGACCAACATATTCAGCAGCTGACAACTTATAAAAACAAGACTTGGGTTCCTAATATGTTGAAAGGAGCATTACTACCTTCCTCTGCTCATATTGTCCCACTGTGAGCCATGTGCTGTTTGTTAGAGTGTTGATAAGTACTGCTGGTATTTGTCAAAAAAACTAGTCATGGCCAAAACTACCCTCCATCTGTATGGCCCCTCATTTGAATTCTTGAGAGAGTAGCACAAGCAAGGAGCAATGGCCATTTGGGACATACGTACAAAGTTATCACTAGTCAAGTACACATAATACTCAATTCACAGCTCCGTAATAAAGTTTTATATAACACACAACCTGGACTTAAGTGAAGAACATTAAAACACAATGTAATGAAATTTACCAATAAAATTACAAACTCCTCTTACTTTCCCTTCTGTCTTCATCTCCCTCTCCCCTTCCTTTCTTGTTTTCTCCCTTCCTTCTTTTTATCAGGCGCTTGTAAGATAAGCAGATATTCGAATATTGATTGTACTGCTTCTTAATGTCATTCTGTCCTTGGTACACTGTTCACTATGCATATTCCCTTGAAGGTTTCACTTATTTCCTTTATCTAGATAGATACGATATTTATTTCTCTAGCCCAGAATTCTTTCCTGAGGTATGATCTTGCGTTTCCTTTGCCTTCTTGATATAGCTTCCCTGATGAGTTTATAGTACCCTAAATTCCACGTGTTGAAAACTGAAACCATAATTGTCCAACAAAACCAGCTTCTCCAATTAACTTTCTTATTTCTATTGATGTCACCTTCATAAACACTTACCTGAATTCAAAATGTATGAGTCATATACTATTCATTCTCTCCTCTTCTCTTGTTGAATCCCACTGATTCAATCCTTTTTCAGGTTTTCTTTATTTCTTTTCTTGACTAAGATTATTCCTCTTGACTGGCTTCCCTATTCCTATTCCATGTTTCTTTCTTTTTCAATTCAACTTCCTTATTGTCATACTAATCTTTCTAAAGTTTAGGTCAAAACTCATTATTCAAAAGACTCAAAGACTTCCAGCTTTACCTTGTTTTAGTCCTCAGAATATGTCCCTGAGTTCAGACACAAGGGACTGGTTAATCTTCTCCAAATTTCCACAACTCAAGTTCTACCTTTTCTGTTCATGCTGTTTCTTCCCTTCTCCCTCAGTCTTGCTATCTTCCTTTAAGGTCTTTCTCCAAATCATTTCCGCATGATTTTTTTCATCAGAAACTATACTCTCTATCTTCTCTAAATTCTCATATTCATTTACTAAATATGTACTTTATGACACTTATATTCTATCCTGTAATTTACTTATTAAAAAGTTTTTTTGTTTGTTTTTATTTTTATTTGTTTGTTTAGAGATGGGAGCTCACTCTGTCTCCCAAACTGAGTGCCAAGAGCTGGGGGAAAGGGAATTGGGGAGCTGTCGTTCAGTGAGGATAGAGTTTCAATTGGAAATTGGTTGCATAACAATGTGAATATACTTAACACTACTGAACCATACGCTTAAAAAATGGTAAGGATTTAAATTTCATGTTATGTGCATTTTGCCATAATTTATTTCTTTTTTTAAAAAAGAGGGATAGGTGAAAATATTTCCCCTGTGAGCCAGAATCTAGACTAGAAAAGAATGTTTGAAAGCAAGAAAGAGGTTGGAAAAATCAAATGTTTAATGACAGAAATAAAAATTCAACAAAAGGCCAGGTATGGTGGCTCACGCCTGGAATCTTAGCACTCTGGGAGACCAAGGTGGGAGGATCGCTTGAGCTCAGGAGTTCCAGACCAGCCTGAGCAAGAGTGAGACCTCTGTTTCTACTAAAAATAGAAAAATTAGCCAGATCTGGTGGTGTGCACTTGTAGTCCCAGTTACTCAGGAGGCTGAGGCAGGAGCATCACTTGAGCCCAGGAGATGGAGGTTGCTGTGAGCTAGGCTGACAACATGACACTCTACTCAGAGCAACAGAATGAAACTCTGTCTCAAAAAAAAAAAGAAAGAAAGAAATCAGCAAAAGAGTGGGAAGATAGAATTGAGGAAATCTCCCAGAAAGAACAAAATGGACAAGACGAAAAATTTAAAAAATAAAAGAAGATCAGTCTAATGTTCAAATTTTCAGAAAACATGAATTGCAGAAAGAAAATAGAGGGGAGTAAATTGTTACAAAAATATAATAATTCATGGAATCTCATCAAACTGAAGAATGTGGAGCTTCAGAATGAATGTCACCAAAAAGTAGCCAACAAAATAAGTGGGAAAAGACTAACAATTAAGTGACAGTGTTACGAAACTTTCTAACCCCTGGAATAAAATGAAGATCTTAATGGCTTTACGAAAGTGAAGCAGAGAAAAACAGGTAACAGAGAAAGGATTAGGACACAGAATTTCAATGGACTTTGTGTCAGAATCACTGTAATCCATCGTAATGCCTTTAAACTTGTGATGGAAAATGATTCTAATCTTGAATTTTCCATACAGACTGCCAATCAAGTGTGATGGATGAAGAATGAGATTTTCTGATACATAAAGCTTGAAAAAATTTCCCTTTTATATACTACTGGAGCAACCGGAGCATTGCTACAGTTAATTGATTTACAGTTAAAATAATTAAACTAAGGAAGAAGGACACACATGACACAGATAAGACGGAATCCAGTACAGGACATACTCAAAGGGAGCTGAAAAGAACTTAGTGAAGGAAAATCCCAAGAAGACGATTGTAAAACAGGTCTCTCAGTCCAGATAGAACAAGGAGGGTCATGGTCTCCGAGGGAGATATTGCCAAGAACATAGTAATAATAACAAAGTCGCTGATACGTATCAGTGACCTTTCTAGATCATCCTTAATGTCAAAGAGCTTGGCGATTAATGAATTCAGGACACAAAACACATAAACAAATCATGGCAGTCATTAATTCACTCCAGGACAAATAAAACATTGCAGAAGAAAAGGATTTGTAATCAGAATACAATACTCCCCTTCACTGTAAATAATGTTTACAATGTCATGAACTGATGAATATTAAACATCAACTCAACCATAAGGACTGATACATGAACATTAGGAACTTGAAGGAAGGAGAAGTCCTGCCCTCAAAAAATGACAAACACATATCTTTCATAATAGAAAGTTATTAAATAGTATCTAAAACAGTAAGATCAAGAAATAATAAGAATGGTATTTACAAATATGGAGGCAACCAGCAGAAGGAACAGCTCAAAGGTTTTAAAGCTATGGCCTGAATGGATTAGAAATCAATAAAGGGGACAATAGGAAGTAATATGTTTTCATTATATGCTTCCATAGTAAAACTATTTGACTTTTTAACTTATATACATGCATAATTTTACTTAAATTAATAATTAAAGAAAGAAAGATTCTCCGTGCTTCCCAGAAAAAATAAACAGAATTGGCTGGTGGAAGAAAGGCTAAAATCTGCAAAGAATTAAGGAGCAAAAGTGTGACCTAAGACCAGTATACAGCCAAGTCCTGATTTCATTTAAGTAAACAACCAGGCATTTTTAAACACTCCAACCTTCAGGGAATTTACCATATATGGGAGCTTCTTAGAAAAATAAACAAATATAATAAAACCATTTGAATATAAAATTTAGCCAATCAAAAGATGAATGTAAAAAAGAAAAAAAATGCAGAGATTATGTTTATGGACCAAAATACAAAGTTACCACATTTGACAGTTACAATATAATCCAAATTTTAAAAATTAAAATGCATGGGAGTAAAGGTGGGAGAATGTGTAAGGGTGTTAAATGTTTTTCAAAGTCTGTCTAAAATTCAAATACATGTTCTAAAAAATAAAAGTGATTCCAACCTTTTAGTCTTTTTCATAATTTTTCCATAAATTTAGAGGGATTTATAGAAAATATTTATAAAATATTTACAATTTCTTCAGATGCTTTATTTTTATAATCAAGCAAAAGTAAGCTGAATAATCTTATTAGATTACCACTCATTGTGTAGTATCAAAGTTATCCTATTTTATAACATTTTTTCTCCCTCTGAAACCATCTTTTTTATCTGTGTACTCTTCTAACAGCATTTGTGCAGAGAAGGACACATGAATGTTGTTAGCCTAATGTTAACAATAGCTATTGTGGGAAAGTTGTTTGTTTCCTTCCTTGTATTCTAGTTTATTGTTTTAATTCTTCATAGTGAGGCTGAATCATATAAGTGTCTATTTAAAAAAAAAAAAACAAATGATAAAGAAAAGAAGCTAGTAACCAAAAAGTTCTAAGGAAAAGAAGAAACATAAATAGTCATCAATATCAATGAGGAAAGGTCAGTCCAAGTTTTCTGTTACACAGATTGGCAGAAGTTTTCCAGAACGTCTGGAATCTGTGACTATCTTGCCTGCTTAGTCTAAAGAAGCCTCACCAGCCCAGGTGTTTATCTTCATTTTTACCACCTTGAATCCCCTCTCTACGTGACAGGGAACTCTGTAAGTCTGACAGAATATCTTGTCCCTCTCTGCACACTGTGATTTTCATTTTCTCAAGATGTTTTAACTTCATTTTCTCTTTAATTGGTTTCTAGCTTTATCCCACGAAGCCAAATCTGATCAGGTGCCTGGAGTGTTCCAGGCACTAAATTTATCCATGGCAGTCTCCAGCATTTATCCAGACAAGCTCACTTTGCCCCTTCCAATTCACTGTATGCTTGTCCCGCTCTTTCCTGGATTGCTGTCTCCCAGCCAATAGCCAAATCTGCCACACTGACAAACCTGAAAGGTCCCCTTGCTCTAGCTAGCAGTGTGATCTGCTTCTCGGCATGTGCCACAGACTTGATTGTGGTGTTCGTCCTCTTTCTCTGCACTGGGGAAGCTGGACTGCTCCGCCTCCTTCCTCACTGTGCCCTCTGGAGTAAGGCACTGGAGGGCACTTCCTGAGGGGCCTGTGTGCCAGGTAGAGATGAAACAAGTTGCTATTCAGAAAGCTGTCCGAAGCATTAATAATCAAAGACAAAGCAGTAGCCAGGAATAAAGCAGGGGGCCAGATGTAAAGATGACAAACCAACAGAGCGAAAGGAATAAATAGAAGATAAGTGGATAAATCTCTCCTCTAATGAGGGAGATGGTAAAAAAATAGAATGACAAATGATTTCTAAAGTGGTTAAGATCCAGGTGGTTAAGAATCTAAATTGAGGGATTGTTTTAAGCAGGCCAAACCTAAAAGGAGTTAAATCTGTCCTTGCAGGAGTGCAGAATCCTTCGCATATGTAGGACTAATAGTGTGAACCAACTTCACATCCGGCTCCTGCAGCTCTGGGTGTTGCTTAAGGCGGGGTCCCCAACCTATGGTGTGCCATATAATTATCTCATTATATATTGTAATGTAATAATAATAGAAATAAAGTGCACAATAAATGTACTGCGCTTGAATCATCCTGAAACCACTCCCCTTCCTCCCTGGTCCATGGAAAAATTGTCTTCCATGAAAATGGTCCCTGGTGCCCAAAAGGTTGGGGACTGCTGCCTTAAGGTACTAGAATCCTTACCTAGAACCAATTCTGATGTCTGACGTAACCTCTAAAAGACACAAGATGTCTGCCATAGAAAGAAGCATATTGGAATAAGCATGATGCTTAACCTTCAGTCTTCCTTCTGCTAGTTAGGATTTCAGAGCCCCTGTGACATCCAAGATGGGGCAGCTAAGGATCAGATTGAACTTTTGTGTCTGGTTTATTTCCTTGAGATACAGGGCATGCCCATTTAAGGAAATTCTGGAGAAGCACAATATTCCTCTCAGCCTTGTTCTCTGTATTGATACTCTAAGAACCAATATACGCATCACTCACAGACACTTTGGTTCTGCTCGCAATTGGTTCCTAACACTTAAAGCAGCGCACCAGAGCTCCTTCTATATAGGAAGAGCTTTATTCAATGTCTATGATATGCCAAGGATACAGTCAAGGAAAGGGGTAGGGACTTCCTTTATCTTTTCTTGACACTGCTCCGAACATAGCTCATAGATGCCGAGAGCCCAAGTCAGTGTACATCTCTCTCTCTCTAACTTTGAATGCAAAATGACTGAAGGGTCTTCAACTGTCAGGTGACATAAAAACCACTGTCACTAACACAAATGGAACTTTGTGTGAGCTGGTTTCTAGTTTCTCTATGTAGATATGACATTCTTGTTCTTTTATTCAAAAGACTGCTGTATCCCGTCTGTGGGCTATTTGTATCATTTACTACGATTTTTCTCAGATTTCTAGAAGCAAAATATGAAAAAAAAAATCCTTCTTGGTGGCAGGGAAGAGAACTCCAAAAGGCAGAAGGCTTGAAGGGGACCAGGTAAGTAGGCAGTCAGGGGCAGGGTTTGCCACTCAGCTCTGAGGCAAAAAGCAGACTGGATCCTGGGACAGCCAGATGGAGCTTAAGCAGCACACACAAAAGCTCATCTTTCTTGACACCGCTACTAACCATACGGTGCATTAGTTAGTTTAAGCGGTTAAGAGTACAAGCTCAGACATGAGACTGACTCTACCACTCACTAGCTGTGTGAACATGAGCAAATTTAAATTCTCTGTGCCTGTTTCCTCGTTGATAAAATGGAACTAATTATACTACCAACTTTTGGATATAAAAACATGTTAAATTAGAAATTTATGCAAACACAAATGGAGATGCAATCAAAAATATTCAGCAAAAGAATCACAGGAAACTCACAAGTATCCTGTAAAAGAATAGGCTGTATACACCTGCCATTCCCAGAGAGCACCCCAACCAAGCAGTGATCACAAAACAAACCAGGGAGCAGTGGAAATAATTCAGGATCACAGGAACATCCAACTAAACTTCCTTCTCTAAAGGCAGGCAGCTCACCTACAACTGGCCTTAGTTTTAATAGAGGAATGAAGTGTTGATTAATATATTGGAACCACCATTCCAATTCCAGGAAGGATTTCATTACCTGAAAGTACCAGAAAAATGATTGGACTTCCTGAATTTGCCCATTCAGTGACTGGAATGACACCACCCCCAAGTAGGTTTAAATGAACTGTGAGGATGAAAATACAAATGCTTTCTGGTTTCTTCCCGTGGTTCCTGCTTGTTCCGTACAGGGATGATTGTTGTGAGAATTAAATTAGTTGATCCATATGAGTTGCTTAGAACAGCTCCTGTGGGAGCTCAGAAAGCTGACAACTACAGCCATGATCGTCATCATCATCATCATCGTCATCATCGTCCTCAATAACAGCTAATACTTCTTATAGAAGATCGCATCTATTTTATTCATTATAAAGCCTAATTTAAAGAATCACCTGCAACTTTTCTCCTCACCAAAGTCCCTCTGGACAAAAAAGTTATGTATATAATTTTTTTCTATCTTTCACTAAATCCAAGGATCTCTTCCTTTGTATTCCTCTTGGTTCGAATCTTGATTCTGCCACCTCTGAGTTGAGAAAGACCTTGATCAGGTCGCTTTATCTCTCTTAACTCCAGTTTCCTCTTCTGTAAAATGGATGTGTTAACAGCTAACTTGACAGGGAAGCTGGGAATATTTGTACTTTAAGTGCACACTGACTGATAAAATACTGATGTTTTAATGGTCTAGAAGGCCTAGGGAGACCTAGTTTCTCTGAACCCGTGCTCATTCTTCCCTAGCCACAGAGAAAGATGAAATCACATCACTTCTCTCAAAATCTTCCTATTTTCTTGTCTCACTCTGAATAAAAGTTAAAATTCTTGCAGCGGCCTATGAGACTGCACAGGATCTGCATTTGGATAGCATGATCTACCACTACAATTACTTCATCTGCGCAGGCTCATCTTCCTTTCCCCCATCCCTCCATGGCACTAGCCAGGTAAACTTCAACTCCAAGGAAAACCAGCTTTCTATTGATTCCTTGACTGTTCCTGGAAAACTGAATGTGGCTGAAAAAAACACTGTCATGCTGGAACACAAACCTCAAACGGCTACACCCAGCATTCTTAATAGAAGCCCCTTAGTCAATTCTCTTTCCCTTTCTCTAAATAGCTCTTTGATGTGTCTCATCTCTCCTCAAACCATCAACAACATCTGGCCTCTCATTACTCTCAGTAACCAAAAATGAACCGCCTTGTCCTTCTCGCCAGCCTGTATGAATCTGTGAACTTTACCATCCCTTCAGTTGTAACAGATGAATTGCTCATGGTCTAAACCCACCTTTCTACTGGATTCTATCCCCACTCACTTTCTCTAGGACTTTGAATTATCCTCAGTTTTCTCTGCATCGTCTCCATAAGTACAAATGTGTACTGCATTTTCTCCAACATTAAACAAAAACACCTGACCCCACGTCCCCATCTAGCTCTGAAATAGACCTACATTCCTACACAGCAAAATGCCTCACAAAAATTATTTACACAGGTAGTTTTTATTTTCTCTTTTCACATTCCTCCATGGAACTAATCTAATCAGGCCTTTGTCTTCAAAATCCCACAGAAAACATTTTCCTCAAGGTCACTAATATCTTCATATCAGCAAATACAATAGTCGATGGGCAAAATTGCATGTTTTAAGACCTCCAGGGAGTTATTTTTCTATGAAATTTGATGTGCCCTCAGAATGTTTTCAACACAATGGCCCCTGGTATAATTTGCTAGGACTTAATTTTTATGGTCAATAGTATTCTATTTTTATCAATATTGTGGCATCTAAGCAAGTGTACTTCATCTATTTCACTATTGAATAATATTTGACTATGTGAATATATGTGCTATTCATTCTTTTATTGATTGCAGTTTTCTTAGTTTTCTATAAAAAATTATCTCCAATAAACATTCTTGTCCATGACTCCTAGTGTCTATGTGCAATATTTTCTCTTGGGTATATTTAAGGAATTTGATTCTATAATCTTTTTTCATGTGAATGATTGTCTATATAAGATGTCAAAATACTTTTTAAGTGCTTACTTACAGCAATCTACAATAATTTTTTAAACCACTCCTTCTCCAACATTTCATAACACCAGACTAATCAATTTTTGCAAATGGAATAGGTATGAAATGGTGTCTGTTTACCATCTTTATTTCCATTTCTCTAATTTCAAATGAGGTAGAACACCTCTCTGCGTGTTTACTGGCCTCATGCTATTTGCTTTCTGTGAAATCCATGTACACATCTTTTGCCCATTTTTCTAGTGAGCTATTGTTTATTTTTTCATTAACTTAAAGACTTCATATTGTATATTTTTGACTTAATGTTTTGTTGATGATATAAATTGCAAATATATTATCTCAGATTATAAATTATTGTTTTACTTTCTTTGAGATGTTATAATAATTATCCAAAATTTAGAAAAAATGCAAAAATATGGACAGTATAATCTTTCAATATCATTCAAGGGAAAGACCACTCAATGGTTTTCTTGGAAAATACACTCAGTTAAATCCACTGTTTACTACTATTTAAAGGTCATAGATGTCAAGAGGTTTCATGTTAACTTGTAGATGTTCATCTTGCAGGGATAAAAATAATTTTATCTTGGTATAAGTTTTAACTACAAAGGTTACAGTTTATTGCTCTCTTAGACATTCAATTTTGTAACTAATCCTTCAATTATCCTAACACATCTTTATAAAGTTTCATATTATATTAGGTTCAATCAGAGAAGAAGAATCAGTAGGAGATTATAAATACATATATTTTAATATGTTACATAATAATATTATATATTGAATAATTAACATTATACATATGCACATATATATTTATAATGTTTACAAGGAATTGTCTTATACAATTGTACGGGATAGCTAAGCAGGTCTGAAGTCTTTAGGACACAGCAGACAGAAAAGCAAGATCACAATCGAGTTTGACCTCTGCAGGCATGGGCCGAAGTTTGTTGTCCACAGGTGTTAGTCTTAAAGGAAGATCCTTAGGGAAGGGAGAGTAATTGCAGACCCAGGAGCTCTTTGAAGACTCTGAGCTCTCGAAAGGGCTACACCCTCTTATAAAGTTCTTCAAACTGATTGTCAGCCCCACTCAAGATAATTAGTCTTTCAATTAACTTAATGTCAACTGATATAAAGGATTTTAATTGCATCTGCAAAATTCCTTTACAGGAATACCTAGATTAGTCTTTGATTGAATAACTAGGAGGAATATTTGCTACAAAAATATTCATGACTTCCCTTGTCCTTCGACTCTCTCAAGAGAATATCCCTTGTAACCCACATTAACAAGAAACACGCT